>ML306254.1:0-71838 GCA_005239505.1 Nicotiana paniculata
CGGAGGGGCCCTAGTGGCCCAAGCGCCATATCAAGCTAACGAAGGCATGATTTAATATTGCTGCGGTATGCAGTCCCATTTCATAACTGTCTCAATAACAGGCTATCAGCCTCACTCAGTCATTACTCTACAGTCTCACTCACATGGATCACAAATGCCTCCATCAGCCCGAAAAAATGATAAGTATGCATGTAATTAACAATATTGAGACTGAGATATGAAGTGATATGCTATAACAGGACTGAGTATATGACATCAAATAATCACAAAATGAGACAGCAATATACGACCACTCGGGTCTCAACATTTTCGGCCTGAAGCCTAGCATTTGTACTTAACATGATGTCTAACATGTTCACAATTACCACATTAATAGAAGCACAGATATCATCATGGAATAATCACTAAGCGGTGCCATGGGATAAGCCAGGCCACAATCACTCGGTGCACGCCCTCACGCCCGTCACTTGGCATGTGCGTCACCTCAACAATAGTCATAAATCATTTAGATCGGGATTTTGAACCCTCAGAACTAAGTTTTGGAAACGTTACTTACCTCAAAACCGGCTAAAATACTATTCAGCAGTGCCTTTGCCTCTAAATCCGACCTCAGAGTGATCCAAATCTACCAAGTTCAGATTTTTATCATCAAATTATGCTTAAGGAATGAATTCCAATTGAAAAGTATCAAAAATACTCAAAAATCCCGAAATTGCTCAAACCCGACCCCCGGTCCCACATCTCAGAACTCAATAAAATTTACACCACAAGAAACCTCGTCCTCCCACGAGTCTATACATACCAAGAACACTGAATTCGGAGTCCAAATGACCCCTCAAATCCCCTTTTTAAGCCTCTTAATCCCAAGCCATAATTACTCAATTTGCACTGATTTTTCCCTAATTTTCCACCATAAATACGACCTTTAATCACATATAAACGAGTTTAGAGTCCAAAAACCTTACCTCAATGAAGAACTATCGAATCCCCTCTTCAAAACCCTTCAAAAGCTTCAAACCCGGATGAAATATTGAGAAAGATGGCTANGATCCCAGGTGCGCACCTCTTACTCGCACCTGCGGATCCCAGGTGCGCGGAAAATCCCAAGGACCTCAACTTTCGCACTTGCGGTCTCGCAGGTGCGGCAATTACCTCGTAGATGCGGCAATTACCTCGCACCTGTGGACTCTTCTCACTCAGCCAAACTTCCGAACCTGCGGTGCCATGTACGCTCCTACGGAACCGCACCTGCAGCTCCCCATCCGCAGGTGCAAAAACACCAGTAACAGCAATATCAAACCATTCCAAACTCCCCGTTGACCACCCGAAACCATCCCGAGCCCCTCGGGACCCCAACCAAACATACCAACACATCATATATGATCATTCAAACTTAGTCGAGCCTTCAAAATATCGAACACAACATCAAAACCCCAAAATCACATCAAATTCAAGCCTACGAACTTTGAAATTTCTAAATTCCACCAATGATGCTGAAACTATCCAAAACGCATCCGATTGACCTGAAATTTTGCACACATATCCAAAATGACATTGCGAACCTATCCCAACTTCCGAAATTCCAGTCCGACCCCGATAGCCTATTACTGCCGACCGGAAATCGCCAAAAACTAACTTTCGCCAATTCAAGCCTAATTCTACACCAGACATCACAAAAATATTACGAACACACTCCTAAGTCCCCAAATCACCTAACGAATCTATACGAGCCATAAAATCCACATTCCGAGGTTGTTTACCAATAAGTCAACCCGCAGTTGACTTTTCCTATTTTAAGGCTATTTTTAAGACTAAATGGCTAAATTCTCACCACAACCATTCCGATTCCGAGCCTACCAACTCTAACACATCAA
The DNA here is from genome assembly GCA_005239505.1 of Nicotiana paniculata. Lineage (NCBI taxonomy): Eukaryota > Viridiplantae > Streptophyta > Magnoliopsida > Solanales > Solanaceae > Nicotiana > Nicotiana paniculata. Next base: position 1,875 of record ML306254.1, read on the forward strand.
GAACAGTATAATTAACCTATAACAAGTCAATAACAGTAATTTTTTAATGCAAGTTCTACGTAACGACCGACCGGGTCGTTACACCAGCTAATATAAATATCTTTTAAAAACGGGCAGAACCTTTTCTTCTCCAATTTTTTGAGGTTCCAGCCCTAAAAAAAATTTCTTCAACAATATTCATCCCCAATTTATAGGTAACCAAACCTTTTTCTTTCAATTCCTTATTATTTTGCATCACTTTTAAAGAACAAACAAAGAATTTTCATGGTAAAATTTTTAGGATTTGAGTCGAATTAAGGAGTTTTGTAAAAATTGAATTTTATATCAAATTAAGGTTGGATTTAAAAATTAATAGCATATTTGGGTTCTTTGGTGAATTGGTAAACGTAATTTGATCCGAACCCCGAGTTTAGACCAAGCGGGCCCGGGGTCGGATTTTCACTTTTTTTAGAAAACTTAGGAAAAATTATATTTTTCAATAAAGTTAGTTCCTTTAGCATTAGTTAATGATATTAAGTTAATTTTGATTAGATTCGAGCAAGTTAGAGGTGAATTCAAAAGGAAAAGCAATAACTGAGCAGTAAGTGGCCTGCGGAATTGAGGTAAGTGTTTGTCTAACTTTGGCTTGAGAGAATAGGACTCCCCACTTGTTTGATATGTGAAATGCACGGGCGTGGTGTATAGGTGTGGTGAAGAGTATCTATGCACCACCCAAATTGTCTGTTAAACATGACCCCTTCTCCTTCCCCACTTATTGATCATTATCTTAATTGTTATATGTTCATTATTGCTTCTATGACTATTTGGCCTTGTTGGTCTATTGTTAGATATTGTTGTGATTATTTGGAAGAGTATTGGTTGTTTAAGCTGGTTTCCTTGTGATATGTATAACGATTGAGAGGCTTGGTATTATTTTTACGAATTATATATATATAACTACGTTCCTGGTGGTTTTGTTTTGATAATACTGAGGAAGTTGTGAGAAATTCATTCTAACTGTTTCATAATTGTTGAGGTTCACGTGGTTATTAGGCTTCATTGTTATTTCCAATTGTTGTTGTAAGTGTGTTAAAAATATTGGTTGTTCTCTTGAGTTTATCATAGTATATAAAGACTGAGCTGGATTGACAGCGTTACGGTGTTTACTTATATTCTGGTTGGTTTTATTGTGAAATGATATTGGTTAAAGCTTACGAGCTATAAGATTTTCTATTTGAAATTGTGGAAATAACAATATTGTGAAAGGCTTGACCTGAATTGTGAAATTCTTTATGAATAAATTGATATGATATGTCCGGTGGGAGAGGGTTGCATGCCACAACAAGGAGTGGTAAGGGTAGACAGGTGGGATCGGGTTGCACGACGCAACAGAAGAAATAAGTATGATATATTTAGGGAGGAGAAATAAGGGAGGACAGGTGGGATCGGGTTGCACGCTGCAACAAGGAGCGATAAGGGAGGACATTTATAATTTTACCGATTTTCAATAAAAATAAAGATTTGAAAAGCTAAATGTTTATTTTTACTGTTGTGTTTTTTTTGAAAAACAAATATTTGAAACTTTGTATTTTATATTACTAATTTCATATTTTGGCACTACTTTTATTCAAAGATAAAGTTTGGAAACTTGGAAATTTTTGAGGATTGGTTATAGTTGAGGCCTGAAAGAGGCGGTTGTGTTATTTTATTATTGTTGCAGTATTTGAATTGATGTGTTTAGATTTCCTTCCTGTTTTTTTTTAATATTGTCTCAAATATATTTTCTTGTTCGTGTAGAATTGTTTTATTGTATTATCGTATATATATTAATATCACAAGTTTATTGTTAAAAGCCCGCCTTAGCCTCGTCACTACTTCGTCGAGGTTAGGCTCGACACTTAGTCAGTACATGGAGTCGGTTGTACTGATACTACACTCTGTGCTCTTTTGCACAGATCCAGGTACTAGGCAGCAGTAGAGGATTCCAAGACGACCACCCGATTCATTTGGAGACACGAGGTACATCTGTCGGCGTTCGTGATAGTGACACCAAACCCTGGGGTAGTCTTAGAGTTGTTTACATAATTAGTTCGTGATCCGTTATATTTAAATGGTTATTATTATTATTATTTTATTTTATTATTGTTGGGAATTATTCTAATTAAGTTCCTTTGGAAGTTATTTATTTGTGCTTAAGTAATAAATTAAGGAAATAAATTATTCGAGTTCTAACATTGGCTTGCCTAGCAAGTGTGGTGTTAGGCGCCGTCACGATCCCTGAGGTTGGGAATTTGGGTCGTGACAATTTCCCTCCATTGGGTATCGTGATGGAACCTAGTCTTAAGGACTAGGTAAGTCTAATATTCATGGCATAACGACAATAATAAAGAAAATCTAATATTTTTCTAAAATAAAGAATTCTTTATACAATGAGCATATTCCTAAAACCCGGCAGTACAAGGCATAAGCTTTATAGAGTTTACTATGACTTCTAATTACAACTGTTTGGAAGTAAGTAAAATAGTGTAAATGCAAAATAGGAAGGTGACTCTGAAGCCTGCGAACACGACGACAGGTTTACCTTGAGTCTCCTCGTCAAGAATCCGCGCAGCCACTAACGACCAATACCTGGATCTGCACAAAAATGTGCAGAAGTATAGTATGAGCACACCACAGCGGTACGCAGTAAGTATCAAGACTAACCTCGGTGAAGTAGTGACGAGGACTAGTCAAGACACCCACTGGTCTAATAAACTGAACAAGTATCAATATGGGAATAAAGGAAAAACGATATACAGATAAAGACTATGCAATATAGCTAACAATACAGTGAATTCGATAAAGAAGGAAAACAATAAGTATCAGCGGAAACCATGAAATAACACAAAAGATTGAGTAGAACACAATCAAATCTGGAATGTAAATATACAACACAAATGTAATGAATCAACAACTTCAACCACTTCTACATCAAATTCGTAGTCATCTACACGAGGTACGAACCTCAAACAAATCACCATTCACAGGTCCCAATATTCGAACCCTGATACTTGGCATCTTGCGCCCTCATTCGAGTATTAACTGCACGAACGATTCACGTTCTAATTGGGTCATTTCCACCCATACGGTAAGTACAACAAGAGTATCTATACTTGACAACAACAAGGAACCCTAAATCCGTTAATAGTACTTAACTGTGTGTATGCTTGTGCAGGTGCCCTAACATGATTCAACAACCAGTAAGCATAAGGAAAGAAAAAGGGCAACACGTACATTATCATCTCACAAATTTCCACACGAATAAACTCACACAATAAGTGTTCCAGTACACAATATCAACAACAAGGAATGCCCCCAGGCCAACATAAGTATCACAAACAATCCCTGACATAGCACACCTTGTCTCGCCACGTGTGCAATAGTAAAGTATATGCCCGCCTTGTTTTGCCACACGTGCATAAACATGTTCCCACCTTGTCTCACCACATGCGCAACCCTCAGTATCATATACCGCTTTATCATGCCACATGTGCAATATTAATCGTAAACACGTCACGACAAAAACCTCGTGCAAATCTCCATATCAACAACCGCACAGCAGAAACCTCGTGCATCACAACAATCACAACCGCACGGCAGAAACATCGTGCATCACATAACGAGTACAACAACAACAATGGAAATAATACAAGAAACGGTAAATATATCGACTCAAGAACCCACAACTACAAGGAAACACAAAGCTAGTTCACAAGTAATAAACACAATGAAGAATGCTAGGCATACTAAGAACAACTCAGCAAGGAAGGAAAATAACATGTAACTGTCGTACCTAAATGCACGGGTCAACAACAAGAAAACAACACAAATCTGATAACCCTATGTACGGGCAAGTTAGCTAAGGTAGAGTCTATCCAAACTTCCTTTAAGGTCGGCAGTTTCGAGGGTATTCAACAATTCCACTCACGGACAAGCAACATGAAAATAATCATAACTTCAGTTAAGACCAAACAATTATAGGATGAGATGAAGATAATTACAATTAGAGATAAGTAGTTAAGAAGACCTAGCATGATAGTAAAAGAAGTAAAATCTTCAGATAAGACAATTAGGAGTCAAATAAGCAAGAGGAGTAAATCCAAAAGTAAGAAATCCTACATTTAAGCAAGTAAAGATGGAACTAGAAATTAGCGAATTCAATCATGCCAAGAACAAATCATACTCAGTGAATATAAAGACTTACGATTCCTAAAGGGCCAACTTTCCACAAATAAGTCTGAGCGCACTCGTCACCTCGCGTACACAGACTACAATCAACGTAGAAGACTCAAATCCTAAGGGAAAATTCTCCCACACAAGGTTAGGCAAGATACATACCTCAAAGACGAAAACCCGATACTCTAAAATGGACTTCTCAGGTGAAAAGGCCTACGAACAACACAAATCCAACTAGAACAACTTCAAAGCACACATAAAACTTATAAGGAACTATTCTGGATAATAAAGCCTCAATAATTGTCAAATTCTAAAAATCGGTCCAAAAGCTGACCCCCCGGACCGCACCTCGGATCCCGACAAATTTTACAAAATCCGAATACCCATTCCAATATGAGTTCAACCATACAAAAAATACCAAATTCCGATACCATTTCGCCCTTCAAATCATGAAAATTCGTTTTAAGAATTTTCTTCAAAACCAACATTTTCTTCCAACTAAAAACACAATTTTAATGATAAAACAAAGTCATGGAATGTATTTAATTCTAGATGAATAACACTTACCCACTCGATTAGTTTGAAAATCCCCAAAAATCGCTCCCAAATACGAAGTCCAAAACTCAAAATATGATGAAAATAGACAACCCTCGACTTATATGAATCTGCCCAGCACTTCCGCATCTGTGGAAAATTAGGCGAACCTGAACAACCGCTTCTGTTGTCCCCTAACCGCACCTGCGACTTTTCACTTAAGGTCCTAAACCGCATCTGCGTCTCCGGAACTGCACCTGCGGCCCGCATGTTCGGCCAACCTCTCTGCATCTGCGGAGACTGCCCAGACCAGCCCCTCTCGCACCTGCGCTTCCTCCATCGCACCTGCGACCATCACACCTGCACCCAAGGCCCGCAAGTGCGATTACACCATAACTCATCCCTCCTAAAACCATGGAATTCATGTGTGACTCATCTGCAACACACCCGGGGCCCTCGGGACCCCTTCCAAGCATACCAACATGTTCCATACTCTAACACGAACCCGCTCGAGGCCTCAAAGCACATCAAAACACGATGAAGCTATGAAACGCACCATGAATCGAGCTTATGAATATCCAATTCTTTAAATTTCTAAGCTCGTGTCGAAACCTATCAATTCAACCCGGAATGACGCCAAATTTTGCAGACAAGTCCCATTCTCATAACGGAGTTTCTCCATTTCTTGGTTGCGCATTCCGACCTCAATATCCCAAAAAGTCAATTGTGGTCAAACCACTCCATTTCCCAAACTTCAAATGTTCCAATTCTCGCCGAATTGCCTCAAATTACTCCACGGACCTCCAAGTCCACATCCGTACGCACGCCTAAGCTCAAAATCACCATACAAAATTGTTGACATTATCCAAAACTTATTCCGGGGCCGTTTACATAAAAGTTAAATTCCGGTCAAATTCCACCGCTTAAGCTCCCGAAACTAAAATTCTTCTTCCAATTCGACTCTGAATCATCCGGTAACTGAATCCAACCATGCACACAGGTTGATATACACAATGTGAAGTTGTTCATGACCTTATGCCACCGCACGGAGCTTAAATTCTCAAAACGACCGGTGGGGTCGTTACATTCTTCCCCTCTTAAACAAACGTTTGTCCTCGAACGTGCCAAGATTCGCCTCGAACTCATCCAGTCACTGAATGTACACTTCCAACACACACCCGCAGGTGATCCCACATCACCTCAAACTACATAAGACTGACGACACCATAACAACTGCAATTAGCCTTTCTACCAACACCGATAAGCCTCATACCCCAATTTCTCCCTTTCTCTTCAGTGCCAACAGACCCGATTCTTAGTCCATATCTGGTATCAGTCTCAACCAACTACATCAACTCATGCCTACACCCACAAGGCATGACCACACAACACCACACACCACACATGGACTTTAATAACACTTTTGATCACAATAACTGCCCGAAATCAACTCAGCACTGACAATTAGCCTCATATCCGATAGAACTATGTATCAAACCTCCATCACAATGATAGTAATTCAAGAGGCACGAGGACCTCATACTTTGATACCCGAATCACCAACCACAACTAACACTACCGGGCACACACCCCACAAGATCAAAGTCAAGAAGCACATAACGAGAATGACTGAATACGAAAAGGGAACACATAAGGAAATTACCAAACAAGACCGACAGGCACAACTCTCTATCAATGCTTAACTATAAAACAATATAACAAGGAAAATTTAAAGCATATGAAGATTCACAAGAATCCCATCCTGATATAACTTCCGTCGGTACTCAACCCGGTTCAAACACATCAAATCATAAGAGATCACGAGGGTCTCGCCCTCAGCTCTAAATCATGTATCGAATATATATATCATACCAATTGAAATCTTCCACTAATTTAGCTCTGCCAATGAGATCACAACACTCACTGAACTCTCACCCAGGTAAAGTATGAAATCACAGCCCGTAACCTAAATACTCAGGAAAAAAAATCACATCAGCTCTATCATGATGAACAACAAGGACTCACCGTTAGTATCACCACTCTTAATGATGAATAACAACAAATGATAGACACGGGTTACCACCCATAGAATCTCCCATCAGGGCAAGCACATAAACAAAGTGTTGATCATGGACCGCATCCATAAGTGGAGCAACAAATAAGGGAACTCGTCCCGACAAGTAGAATTGAAAGAATATGCGAATGGTGCTCCTCGATAACATATAAAAACATACTTGTATGATAACATCTGGCACAACGGCCTCCAGCCTACTATATGAACACATCAACAGGTCGGGCCTCCCCCTCTTGGGCGCCCCCTACTCGCCTGAATACCCCGATGTTCCACATCTTCCCGGAGCCTGGGACAATCTCTCACCATGTGGATGATATCTACACACTCAAAAAAACCTCTCTGCTAACGTGGCTGTGGAAACTGTGCAGTACGAGTACTCTGAGACCCATGAGCACCTGAAACACTGTGCGAAGCCGAAAGTGCAAACTGAACTGGCTGGCCCACGAAACCTCCACCATGTTATACCCTGCCTCCAAAATACAGACCAGAAGATCTCTCTGGCCTATGAGGACTCCTCATCTCTCTGCCCTTTCTCTCCTGACCTTACCTGTCCTCTCTCTCACAGCCCTGCCCGACATCTCTCTCATAATCCCGCATGGCGTCTCCCTCACGATCCAACATGCCCTCAACTCTGCGAGCAATCCCTACCACCTGCTGAAATGGAACATCTGACTCTAATTCCTGAGCCATGTTGAACTGAATATCACGCCTGAGGCCCTCAATGAATCTACGAACATGATCTCTAATTGTAGCAACCAAAGCAGGGGCGTGTCTGGCCAAATCACTGAATCTGACGGCATTCTCTGATACTAACATAGTGCCCTAGCGCAGTTGCTCAAACTCAGCGCGTCATGTATCTTGGAGGGACTGAGGTACAAACTCTCTCAAAAATATCTCTGAAAACTGACCCCATGTAAATGAAGTTGACTCGACCGGGCTACCCAACTAAAGGAAGAACACCTAAAATAATCGTTTCTTCTTCTTCCTCCCTAACCTCGTTCACACCCAAGAAACCCCGTTGCCAAACCTAAGAACTGTCGCCGCCGCTAGAGAATCCGACTTCTCTCCACCGGCTTCTCACGTCAGGCAGCCGTTTCCACCCCTTCTTATTCATCAATAGACCCAACCAGATTTTAGGGATATATATTCTTTGCACAAATGAGTTTTACGTTGAGGTTTCGAGTCGTCGGCGAGGTCCTCGACGAGTTTTTTGTTTCATATTTTGTTTGAATTTCTTGGAGTATTAGTTGAAGCTTTTGTCCGTTTTGTTAAAGGAGCTTTTCTCTATTTAATCAAAAAATACATTTTTGGCTTCACTAAAGGTCCGTTCTAAATTCTTCTCAACTTTTAAGTTGCTTTGTTCTGTTGAGTGATGAGGTAGTTTATTTGCTTTGATTCTATTATTCTTATGGGAATTTTGGCTATATTAGCATGTGTTTATTTAAATTTATCTTATGATGATTTCTGTGTGGTTAGATTGTAAAGGAAAGGATGATATAATGGACTATGTGGATTGTTATGGCTCATGAGATAAGATTTTATTTGCTTCCATTTTAACGTTGGTATGTTATCAAATTACTTGTTTTCTTTGTGGATTTAGATGCAAATGATTTGTGATGCTAGTTAGGGAATGAATCTTAATATTTTTTTTGGTTTATTCCACTTTTAAATGAGTCGATTCTAAGAGTTGTAAGTCTATAACCCCTCATTTGAGTCTACTTTAAACCTTCATGCCAACCCTCCTTTCCAACCCTATCCAAAACCTTCCAAATAAATACCTCCCGATATCCTTCAAGAATGCTAAGATAAACATGTAATGAGCACCGGTTGCCACAAGACATAGAACACTGTCAAGTTGCTCACAAAAGAAAAAGGAAAAGAAAAGAAAAAGAAAAAAAATGAGAGAGTCTTACTAGTGAAAACCTTCACGGGCACTGTAAAGCGACAGTAAGCAGAGATGAATAAATGAAAGAGACTTGTTGGTGAAAACCCCTCATGGCACCACTAGTCGAAAGTGAGTCGTGAAGCTGATGCGAAGAACTAGCATAAACAAACCCGACTTCGAAGGTCATAGGAATGGTAAAGGGAAATATTAGATCAGTTTGATAGATCATGTCGTTGAGTCCAAAATGCATGTCATGAGCAATAAGGCTAGTTACCGCAAAAAAAACTCTTCATTCTGTCCTTTCGACATGGGAATTTCTTGTTAATACTTGTTTCTTTGCATCATTGTGTCCTTCACTCTGAGTCAGTCCTTGTCAAAACAAGCAAGAAAAGATTTCAAAATCTGCTACCAGCTTTTCAGTTGCACAAAGTAAATTTGGCCAGCACACTCAGTTGTTACACTCAACATGCCTTGAGGATTCATGCAAAGGCTTCCCCCCTCAAAAGACTCTTGTCATCCTATTCGTTCACATCAAGCAAAGATAACCTTTAATCAGGGATTCTCTGTAGTACCGAATAATGACTATGAAGTGTGCGCATCATGCAAAAGGGTCTTACCAGTTGTGATTCTCTCTAACAAACAAATTGCTCCAAAAGGAAATTCATTCACGATATAAGAAAAGGTTATCCAAGAAAAGAAATCTCTTTTGAGATAAGGCTGACTGAGCCACAAATACAAATGGTACTGGGTGTAAAACAATCAGGGTTGATGCAGAGCAAAAGATCTCTTGAAACTGACTCAAGCTGATTGAGCAAAAGCCAAGCTGCCCAAGACTCAAGGCCACAAACCAACAACCAATTTTAAAATTGACAATTTTTTTTTGTTTGAAACAGGAACAAAGTAGTGCAACGAAGTTGGTTCAAAAAAAAAAAAAAAGAAGAGTCAACAAAAAGGAAGTTTCTCAAATCTTTGCCTTTATCTGTCTTGCTAGTGTGCATAAAATGTTGCCATTGCTCTTCACATTTTTCCTCCTAGGATAAAAATTCCAAGTCTAATGGATTTTCTCCTAATAAAAATCTTAGTCTGATGAATTTTTCTCCTAATATAGGAAATCTAGTCTGATGAATCTTTCTCCTAAGATACAAAAAAAAAAGACCTAGTCTGATGAATTTTCTCCTAGGATCAAAATCTTAGTCTGATGAATCTTTCTCCTAAGATAACAAAAAGAGACCTAGTCTGATGAATTTTCTCCTAGAATCAAATCTTAGTCTGATGAATCTTTCTCCTAAGATAACATAAAAAAGACCTAGTTTGATCAATTTTCTCCTAGGATCTAAATCCTAGTCTGATGAATCTTTCTCTTAAGATAACAAAAAAAACGAGTCTGATGAATTTTTCTCCTAGGATATTTTTTTTTTTTTAAAATCTTGTTTTAAAAAAAATAGTTTATTTATGTCCTCAGAAAATAAGCATTGGGGAATTTTTTTTAAAAGAATGAATTTCTCAAAAAAATCCTTCTTTGGTTCATTTAGAAATAGGGTCTCCACTCCCTAGTCTGCTTTCCAACATATGGTATTCATTCCCTAGTTGATGCCAACATAGGGTCTCTACTTCCTAGTTGATGCCAACATAACTTGATTCCATCCAACATAGGGTCTTCATTCCCTAGTTGATGCCAACATAGGATCTCCACTCCCTAGTTGATGTCAGCATAACCTGATGTCAACATAGGGTCATCACTCCCTAGTTGATGAATTTCCAACATAGGGTCTCCAATCCCTAGTTGATTTTATTTTAGAAATACCAAAAAATAATTTCAACTTTAATTCTTAGTTTTATTTTAAATATAATATTTATTAAATCAGTTCAAGAATTATTTTATATTTTTCTTATAATTATTTTAGAAGTAATTTCTTAGCTCAATTTTATAGACTTAGAGCCCAATTCAAACCTAGACCCACATTTTATATTACCCTAATATATAAACCTATGCTTCCTCTTCAATAAAGAACACATTATACACAAGAAAAACCCTAGGAAGAACACCTAAAATAGTCGTTTCTTCTTCTTCCTCCCTAGACTCTTTCACACCCAAGCAACCCCGCTGCCAAACCTAAGAACTGTCGCCGCCGCTAGAGAATCCGATCTCTCTCTACCGGCTGCTCACGCCGGGCAGCCGTTTCCACCCCTTCTTCTTCATCAATAGACCCAGCCAGATTTTAGGGATATATATTCTTTGCACAAATGAGTTTTACGTTGAGGTTTCGAGTCGCCGGCGAGGTCCTCGACGAGTTTTTGGTTTCAGATTTTGTTCGATATTCTTGGAGTATTAGCTTGAAGCTTGAAGCTTTTGTCCGGTGTTTGTCTCTGTTGTAAAGCTTTGTTAAAGGAGTTTTTCTCTATTCAACCTAAAATTACAGTTTTGACTTCACTAAAGGTCCGTTCTAAATTCTTCTCAACTTTTAAGTTGCTTTGTTCTATTGAGTGATGAGGTAGTTTATTTGCTTTGATTCTATTATTCTTATGGGATTTTTGGCTATATTAGCATGTATTTGTTTAAATTTATCTTATGATGATTGTTGTGTGGTTAGATTGTAAAGGAAAGAGATGATATAATGGACTATGTGGAGTGTTATGGCTCATGAGATAAGATTTTATTTGCTTCCATTTTAATGTTGGTTTGTTATCAAATTGCTTGTTTTCTTTGTGGATTTAGATGCAAATGATTTGTGATGCCAGCTAGGGAATGAATCTTAATATTTTTTTTTTTGGTTTAATTTTCTTTTTACGTAAAACGTTTCTTCGGATAGTTAAAAATAATAAATTGGAATAGAAAGTGTTTCATTTCATTTCTTGTGGAAAACTCATAGCCATGATAACTTTGTAGAATTAAAGTTACATATTGTCGTTCCTTTTCCTTTTAATAAAATTTTCCTTCCCATTATGTTTTCTCATTTGTTTAAATCTAATTTAATTTCTGAAAGAGTGTGCTTTAGAAAAAAAAATAGTTTGTTTTCCCACGTTAGTTTGTAGTTCGCGTTGGTTTACTATTCCATTTGTTTAGTCATAGAAATCATCACGGCTATGGGTACGGTTCTCGTGGCATAGTCGTAATACGTAATCCCCAATTCGGGTGTGCATTTCATGTGACCTGATCGTAACTTCAAATAATAATTAAAATAAACATGTCGTAAATCGCGGGTGCATTTTATGTGGCGCGGTTTGAAACGTGTACCAAAATGGCAAGTTTACGACATCGTGACTTGTTCCAGAAATAATTTCATAAATAATTAAAAGCGGATAGAAAGTAAAAAATGCACAATAGGTTTCAAATATGTATTAAATCAGATAATTATGCCAATTATTAATAGTTAAGTGACCGTGCTAAAACCACAGAACCCGAGAATGCATAACACCTTCTCTCAGGTTAACAGAATTTCTTACCCGGTCTTCTGGTTTTCACAGACTTTAAAACAGAGTCAAATTTCCTCGATTTGGGATTTAAAATAAACCGGTGACTTGGGACACCATAAATTATCCTAAGTGGCGACTCTGAATAAATAAATAATATCATTTCTATTAATGTCACTTTAATTGGGATAACTCTCTAATCCCCCTTCGGGAAAAAGGAGGTGTGACACTACTGATAATTGGATAGAACTCTTCCCTTAAACCATTGTCATCCACCTCCGTAGGACTCATTCTGATCACTACCCTCTACTCCTCAACCTACTGAGCAACCACCACACTACACACAACAGACCATTTAGGTTTGAATCTATGTGGTGTAACCACCCTGATTTTCTGCCCATTGTGCAGCAAAGTATTTGTCACAACCCAAAACCACATGATCGGCACACGGCACACGGCACACGGCACACTACCCGACCTGAGCGAACGAAACCATGTGATGCACCCAAATCATATGCATAAAAACTAATTTAACTACGGAGGCACCGTGAAAATCATATACATTTTCAATTTAAATTATAAAATATTTTCCAATTCAAAATCACACATGACGGTTTTCATGATAATAAAAATGAGACTAAGTAAAATAAATATATGTAACGACCCGTCCGGTCGTTCCGAAAGTTTTAGCCCCGTTTTCCCATTTCTGCTTCATTATATGTGTTTCAGCTCAATTATGTTGTGTCAGGTTGGTTGGCTAGAGTTCGTAGTGATTTTGGAGAGGAATGAGACACTAAGTCTCTTAATTTGGCGAGTTTGTTGGAAAAGTCAACCGAAAGTTGACTTATGGGCAAACAATCTCGTATTAAGTTTTTTATGGCTTGGATAGCTTCGTTGGGTAATTTGGGATTTAGGAGTGTGTTCGGAATGTAATTCGGCTTGAATTGGCGAAATTGGATATTTGGCGATTTCGGGCCGACAATGGAAAAATTAGATATCGGGGTCGGAATGGAATTTTGAAAGTTGGAATAAGTCCATAATGTCATTTGTGACGTGTGTGCAAAAATTTTAGGTCATTCGGACGTGATTTGGTTGGTTGCGGCATCATTGGCGAATTTCGGAAGTTTAGAAATCCTTAGGCTTGAATCCGGGGTTAATTTGGTTTTTTATGTTGTTTTGAGTGATTCGAAGGTTCGACTAAGTTTGAATGATGTTATGGGATGTGTTAGCATGTTTGGTTGAGGTCTCGAGGGCTTCGGGTGAGTTTCAGGTGGTTAACGGATCAATTCTTAGCTTTAGAAGTTGGTAGATTTGCTGGTGTTCTGTTGCAGAGAATTCCTTCTTCGCGTTCGCGAGAAGGCTATCGCGTTTGTGGAGGGTTATTGAGAGCTGAGGATTTTTGTTCTCCGCATTCGCGAAGGGAAGGCCACGAACGCGAAGGTTTCAGTGGAGCATGCATCGCGGACGCGCTCGATTTCTCGCGTTCGCGAGGAGGAGTAAGGCAGATGGGGACCCCAGGTTTTTGGTCTACGCGTTCGTGAAAAGTGGGCCGTGTTCGTGAAGTTTAAAGCTGGTAAAGCATCACGTTCGCGAAGCTATGGTTGCGTTCGCGAAGAGTAAAGTGGAAGGGCAGCTTGTTTGGCCTAGGCGAACGCGAGAGGACGGTCGCGTTCGCGACAAACAAAATCTAGGCAGCATTATTTAATTCCAAAATCGAGAGTTTGAGTCTATAATTCCATAATTCAATAGGGAGCTCGGGAGAAGGCGATTTTAGAGAGGATTTTCAGAGGAGTGATTGAGGTTAGTGTTCTTCACTTAATTTTGGTTAAATTTCATGATTGTACCTTGATTTTATCATCTAAATTGAGAATTTGAGGTGAAAATTTGGAGAAAATGGAGGATAATTGGAGAGTGGATTTTGGGGATTTAGATGGCCATTTGATGTCGGATTTTGATGAAATTGATATGGTAGATTGTGAGTGAATAAGGATTTTAGTTTGGTAATTTTTGTCGGATTTCGAGACGTGGGCCAGGGGTCGGGTTGGCCAATTTCGGGATTTTTTATTTAATTTGATAAACTTCGTGTGGGCTTTGTTACTTTAACATGTATTAATGATATGATGCTGATTTTGGATAGATTCGGGGCGATTTAAGGCCAAGTCGAGCGGCAAGGGAATCGTGGAGTAGATTTTCGTCCGGTTTGAGGTAAGTAACGATTCTAAATCTAGATCTGAGGGTATGAAACCCCGAAATTTCGTACTATTTGTGATAAATGAGGTGACACACATGCTAGGTGACGGGCGTGTGGGCATGCACCAGTAGGGATTGCGATTTTGGATAGATTCTGGGCGATTTGGGGCCGAGTCGAGCGGCAAGGGAATCGTGGAGTAGATTTTTTTCCGGTTTGAGGTAAGTAACGATTCTAAATCTAGATCTGAGGGTATGAAACCCCAAAATTTCGTACTATTTTGATAAATGAGGTGACGCACATGCTAGGTGACGGGCGTGTGGGCATGCACCAGTAGGGATTGCGACTTGGTCCGTCTGTGGCAACCGCAGGGTTGCCTATTTTGATAAACTCTATATGATAGCTATATGTTTTAGAAAGAATTTTTATAACTTGGGATGAATGCCATGTTTGGGGACTTGTTCATGTACTGTTTGGACCCTTAGGGATATTTTCTTACTATCCTCACACTGTTTTGATTTGAAAGCATATCCTCAAACATGAGTTACCTGTTTATTGTTTAATTCAGTTTCATTACTCTATTTTAAAGTATATGAAGGCTGAGTCCCCTGATTTTACTTAAACGCCCGAGTGGCTTGTGAGGTTTATGACTGAGTGAGGTCGAGGACCTGATTTGTGAGGATACAATATGGATCGGGCTGCACGCCGCATCAATATATTATATGGATCGGGCTGCACGCTATAGCAATATATGATATGGATCGGGCTGCACGCGCAGCAACACACACACACACACACACACACACACACACACACACATATATATATATATATATGAATCGGGCCGCACGCTGCAGCGATATATGGATCGGGCTGCACGCCGCAGCGATATAGCGCTTGGGTTGTAGGAGCCCCTCCGGAGTCTGTACACACCCCTAGTGGGCGCAGTCGACTATATATTTATGGATCAGGTTACACACTGTAGCAGTTATTATACGGTACCTACTGAGAGCGAGTGCCGAGTGACGAGTGATTAGGAGGCCTGAATGGCTGTGAGGCTTTTCCAAGGGGCTGCTCATGAGTGATATGTTTTGCTCGAGGGGCTTGTTTATGAAATCACTATTTTCACTCTATTTTGTGATTGAGCCTCTATTGAAACTGATGAAATTGTTTTTAAATGTTTTCCACCGAAACTGGAGTTTTAATGGGATATTTTGACTTGAATATAGGTTTAGAAATTGTGTTCCACTGAGACTTTATATTGCACTCAGCCTTTATTTATGACTGTTATTTACTGAGCTGGCGTACTCACGTTACTCCCTGCACCTTGTGTGTAGATTCAGGTGTCACGGGACGTCTGAGTGAGTGTTGATTTATCCTCAGCTAGTTCCGGAGTTAGCAAGGTAGCTGCATGGCGATCGCAACTTTGTTTTCTCCCTCATATCCTCTATTGTCATTGCTATTAGACTTCTTCTGTTGTTCTTTCAGACTGTATTGGATTTAATACTTTCAGACTTGTATCGTAGATGCTCATGACTAGTGATACCCGATGTCGAGCTGTATTTTCTGCATATTTTTTTCCTTGTTTTGGGTTTTCTTCTGAAAGATTTATGATTTAATGGTTTAAAAAGATAAATTTTTGAAATGGAATATTGTTTAGTTTGGGAAATGAGTCGGCTAGCCTAGTACCATGATAGGCGCCATCACGACTAGGTAGTTTGGGTCGTGACAAGTTGGTATCAGAGCCTAGGTTACATAGGTCTCACAAGTCATGAGCAAGTTTAGTAGAGTCAAGGAGACGTATGTACTTATCTTCGAGAGGCTGCAGAACTCTTAGGAAAAATCTCACATTCTTGAATTCTTGTCGTGTGAATCCATTAATTCAGCGTAAAGCGTAACTCTTTGAATTCCTTCCATGTATTTGAATGTGCACGTGAGCGCTAGGTATCAGTTGTGCATCGACGACTTGTGCTTTCCATGGATGAGGTGCGAGGTGTGATCTTAGCATGTTGATGATGGGACAGTCTGGAGGAATTGAGGCCGGATTTTGTCTGTGGCTTGAGTGCTAAGATTTAGATTGTGTGAGCACGTACATTTGGGACTTATATGTCCATATGTGTCCTTATTGGTGGGATTTTGTGACTGGTTGACTATGTGGTGAGTATGATTTGATGGTGAGATGTGTTCAGGTTGTTTGAGTGTAACAAAAAGAGTTGGTTGGAGATGTAGCAAGAACTATTGGGTGTTTGAATTCTGTCTTGAGTTGACGTATGGCCTCGAGTTGTGGGTATATTGAAGAACCTCTCATGTAGTTTAGTTATGGAGTGAAGTAGATCTTCATGTATGTTATGAGTTCCTGATGATGTCATTTGGGCTGACCAATGCCCCAGCAGCGTTCATGCATTTGATGAACAGTGCATTCCAGCCGTATGTGGACTCCTTTGTTATTGTATTCATTGATGACATCCTAGAGTACTCACGTAGCTAGGAGGAGCATATTCAGCATTTGAGGATTGTATTACAGAGATTAAGGGAGGAGAAGCTTTATGCAAAGTTCTCCAAGTGTGAATTTTGGCTCAGTTCAGTAGCATTCTAAGGGCATGTGGTGTCCAGTGAGGGTATTCAGGTGGTCAGACGAGTGGGGAGGGGGAGCTTTCAGAAGCCCAAGACTGCTTTGACCATAGCTCCAATGTAGTTCTGCCATCAGCTTCAGGTTCTTATACCGTGTATTGTGATGCCTTGAGGGTAGGCATTGGTTGTGTTTTAATGCGTGAGGATAAAGTGATTGCGTAATAGCTATGACTTTTGGAAGGGTATAGGGAGATATCAGTTTGAGGCTAAGCAGGCGGGGTTATCTCCTGTGGGGTATCCTGAGGTTGTGTGATCCTTATGTTGTTTTGTAGCAAGTTTTCTTTTACCAACAAATGATATATGTTGCGATTTGAGTTTAGATCGCTTGAGGAAGTTGGCATGTCTATTACAATGGTGAATGCAAGATTTGTAGATGATTTGAGATATTAGATGGGTTGTGTTATATTAGCTTATGAACGATTTAGTTGAATCTCACTATGATATTTGTGGTAGTGATAGCGTATGGGCATTGTGAGTTATTGTTTGTCTTGATATATGGCTTTGAGCCAAGTGGGGGAGTATGCCAATGATAAATGGATTGCATGATTATGTGTTGTATTGGTTTCAGTTCGAGGTATACTGGTGAATCAACTATGACCTGCAGAGGTGGAGTTTGGGAATGACTCGAGTAATGGAAATTTTGGATACAGGTCGTATTATACTCTATGGGAAAATGGGTTCTATTGAATGATTGAGTTGTATCTGTAAAGGGTGTTGTGTGTGTGGAGTAGGAATTTTCTTGGTTGCTTAGGGGTGTGGGTTACTCCCTTGGGTGTTGGTGTGTTAATGGGCGCACAGATCGTTTGGTCCACTTGGTCGGTCTAATTGGGATTTGAGCAGAGTAAATGACTCTCGAGAATGGAACTGATGGATTCAAGATCTATGTGTAACAATTGAGGATCTTCAGGATGTGTATTTAGCTAGAAATTGAGATTCACGTTGGAGGGTGTCAAGACTTGTGGCATTTCTACATCATTATGGATTCTACATTTCGGTATCAGGAAAGGGTAAAGATAGTTCGAATTCATAGAAAGTATCCATAGAGTAAGTGTTTGACTTATGGTACTTTTGGGGTGCTTAAGAGAATATTCAACGGCTTATGAGCCTTACGGCGGTGTGGTTTGTGCTAGGGTATCGCATGGTGAGTTTTGGGTTGAGGATTTTGGTATTATGGCAAGGGGAAGAATCAATTTGAAGGTAACTCAGAAGGAACTCGGAGAGATAGGACAGCTTGGTAGTAGGTTGGATCGGCTTGGTAATGAGTAACCCCGGTTCTTCGGGTGCTTATGATGTGGTAAGGTTTTACGTGTGATTCGTGGCAATGCTCTTGGGTTTTGGCGACCTGCGTAGCTTGGTTAAGTTAGAGGGATTCAGTTCTGGCGGATTGGTTAAGTGCAAATGGATTTCGGAGAGTTCTTGATGGTCTCTACCATGGTTTGAGGTTTATATTTCCTACTGGTGCGTGGGGCATGGGCGTATTGTAATTTTTTTCCCAGAATAAAATCAAATGTAAAGTCTTAATTGATTGAGTATGTAGTTGCTTGCTACTCAGAGTGGATTTGAGGTTTTTCGTATCGTTCATATAGTGGCATAATGGGTGCGATGTGTGGTGTAGTATTGAGATTGCAGGTGCAAGGTCACAATGCAATTTGAAAGGAAGGTTTTGAATTCTTAGGTAGCATGGACGATCTCAGATGATCAGATAGATGATATTACTTTTAGATATGTCTCGATGAAGGTATAAGTTTCAGAAGAGGCACTGTGTTTTGATTTATAAATACTTCATTGGTGTGGCGGTACTTTCCTTGTTTGGTCGGCTGCGGGTATTCAAATTTGGCTTTGTAACACATACGGATTATGGGGGTATCCCTCGTGGTATGATCGTGTATTGGGGAAGTATTAGACATTATGGCGATGGAGTTGAGATCGGATATGGTGATTTGGGTGCTCTGAGGGTTTGGAGTCTAGGAACTCGAATGAGTAGATGATTTCATAGTTGAGGGTTGTAGAGACATAGCCAAGGTTAGTCAGAGGGTAGTGTGTGTTGTGAGTCAGTCATTGTTAGGCTTATTTGTGTTCTGGAATGAGTTATGAGTTACACTTACATGCTACGAGGAGTTATGATCCATTGGTTTTAGGCACACATGGTGCGGTTCTATTGTGGTCTCATAGTGAAATCTGAGTGAGATGAGAAATCGGGTATTGCATGATTGAAGCGTGTTGGTTATGTTCCTTTAGGTTTTGTGCGGCATCGTACCGTCTGTTTCTCCGTAGTTATGGTAATGCACTTTGAGTACTGGATATCGAATTTTACGTGGTGATTGATTTTGAGCATTGCGACTTAAGGAATTTCATGAGGAACAGTGTTTGGATGGGGTCGTACATTGTAACGAAGTCATGTTGGGATACGATCCTTGTGTTAGATTTCATGTGTTATGGTTCTACGGTGCGATATGGGTTGTTAGAATCACATTGTGGCGGTATATGTTGAGCTTGTGGGACGGTTCTCTCGCTTGGATAATTTTCTATGTTTGAGTAAACCTGTCTTGTTGCATATTGGTGCACGGATTGCACGAGTTGTGGGTTTAGATTGTATTGATACGTCATGTCTCTAGAGTGGTTATCGTAGATGAGGAGAGGTTGTCGGACCTAGAATGGTTACTTCCAGATCTGGTTGCGGTATATTTGGGAGGATATTGATGCTAATCGGCTGAGAGATTTTGCTAAATTTCCTGTCGAAGAAAGGGAGTTCCATCACTTATTGATCTGACGAATAGTTATAGGTTTCTGTGTGTTTCTTTCATCATTGGCAGAATATGAAGGTGTTAGAACGAGTCTCTATTTGATAATAGGGTTATTTCCGGCATTGGGTTGCTTGAGCAGTTGCTGCGATTAGAAATTATCGCTATGAGAATTTGAGTTATGTGGTACGTCATGTGATTTCAACTTGGGGTATGACTAGGGCTTGATTCATCTTGTTCGGTCTTATACAGTGTCAGGATGCGTGATTCTGATCTTATAGAAAAGTTCGGATGTGCAAATTGGATTCTAAGTCTTATAGACTAGGTTGGATGAGAAGTTTCAGATGTATTATGTTATCAGATCTATGAGGGACAAGGTGACGTGGGATCACTCTCGGGTATGTGCGTGGTAAGGTTATTCGGCGATTTGATGGCTTTTGGAATAACACTTGGCACGTTCGAGGATGAACGTGTGTTTAAGTGGGGGAGGATTTAACGACCCAGCCGGTCGTTCCGAGAGTTTTAGCCCGTTTTTCCCATTTCTGCTTCATTATGTGTTTCAGCTCTATTATGTTGTGTCGGGTTGGTTGGCTCGGGTGCGGAGTGATTTTGGAGAGGAATGAGACACTTAGTCTCTTAATTTGGTGAGTTTGTTGGAAAAGTCAACCGGAAGTTGACTTATGGGCAAACGATCTCGGATTAAGGTTTTTATGGCTCAGATAGATTCTTGGGTGATTTGGGACTTAGGAATGTGTTCGGAATGTAATTCGAAGGTCCGTGGTAGAATTAGGCTTGAATTGGCGAAATTGGATATTTGGCGATTTCGAGTCGGCAGTGGAAAAATTAGATATCAGGGTCGGAATAGAATTTCGAAAGTTGGAATAGGTCCATAGTATCTTTTGTGACGTGTCTGTAAAAATTTCAAGTCATTCGGACGTGGTTTGGTTGGTTTCAGCATCGTTGGCGAATTTCGGAAGTTTAGAAATCCTTAGGCTTGAATATGGGGTTAATTTGATATTTTGATGTTGTTTTGAGCGATTGAAGGTTCGACTAAATCTGAATGATGTTATGGGATGTGTTAGCATGTTTGGTTGAAGTCCCGAGGGCCTCAGGTGAGTTTCGGGTGGTTAACGAATCAATTCTTGGCTTTAGAATTTGGCAGATTTTCTGGTGTTCTGTTGCAGAGAATTCCTTCTTCGCGATCGCGAGAAGGCTATCGCGTTTGTGGAGGGTTATTGAGAGCTGAGGATTTTTGTTCTCCGCATTCGCAAAGGGAAGGACACGAACGTGAAGGTTTGAGTGGAGTATGCATCGCGGACACACTCGAGTTATCGTGTTCGCGAGAAGGAGTAAGGCAGATGGGGACCCCAGGTTTTTGGTCTACGCGTTCGTGAGGAATGGGACGCGTTCGTGAAGTTTAAAGCTGGTAAAGCATCGCGTTCGCGAAGTTGTGGTCGCGTTCACGAAGAGTAAAGTGTAAGGGCAGTTGGGTTGGCCTATGCGAACGCGAGAGGACGGTCGCGTTCGCGAAGAACAAAATCTGGGCAACAGTATTTAATTCCAAAATCAAGGGTTTGAGTCTATAATTCCAAAATTCAATAGAGAGCTCGGGAGAAGGCGATTTTAGGGAGGATTTTCAGAGGAGTGATTAGGGTTGGGGTTGTGCACGGATCAGATCGGATCGGATTTAGCACATTTCGGATTCAGATTTCGGATTTCGGATTCTAGAAAATGTAATCGGAATCCGATCCGAATTATATCGGATCAGATTCGAATTTTAAAGTTTGGATCGGATCAGATTTCGAATCTTATTATGCCTTAAAGTTTCAAACTAATATATATATATTTTCTTTGTAAAAGAGGCAATGCATTAAGAAAAATTCATGTTTATACAATTATGAGAGTACTATGGTGCCAATATAGCTAAATCTAACAATTGTAAAGGTAATAACTTGGAGGAAGATGTAAAAAAAATATTGATTATCCAAAATTAATGTGTAGTATTTATACATTGCCTAATAATTTCAGATTTCGGATCGGATTAAAATATACCAATCTGAATTCGATCCGAAAATCCGAAATTTTAATAAACACAATCCGAAATTCGAAATCCGAAATTGAATGGATCGGTTCGGATATCCGATCCAAATGAACAACCCTAATTGGGGTAAGTGTTCTTCACTTAATTTTGGTTAAATTCCATGATTGTAACTTGATTTTATCATCTAAATTGAGAATTTGGGGTGAAAATTTCGAGAAAAATAGAGGAGAATTGGAGAGTGGATTTTGGGGATTTGGATGGCCATCTGATGTCGGATTTTGATGAAATTGATATGGATAGACTCGTGAGTGAATAAGGATTTTAGTTTTGTAATTTTTGTCGGATTCTGAGACATGGACTGGGGGGCAGGTTTGGCAAATTTTAGGATTTTTGATTTAATTTGATAATTTTCACGTGGGATTTGTTCATTTAGCATGTATTAATGATATGATACTGATTTTGGATAGATTCGGGGCGATTTGAGGCCGAGTCGAGCGGCAAGAGCAACGCGGAGTAGATTTTCGTCCGATTTGAGATAAATAACTGTTGTAAATCTAGACCTGAGGGTATGAAACCACAGAATTTCGCACTATTTTGATAAATGAGGTGACTCACATGCTAGGTGACATGCGTGTGGGCATGCACCGGTAGAGATTGCGACTTGGTCCGTCCCGTGGCAACCGTAGGGTTTCCTATTTTGATAAACTCTATATGATAGCTATGTGTTTTAGAAAGAATTCTTATAACTTGCTGAATGCCATGTTTGAGGCCTTGTGCCTGTACTGTTTGGACCCTCAGGGGTATTTTGTTACTATCCTCACACTGTTTTGATTTGAAAGCATATCCTCAGTCATGATTTACCTGTTTATTGTTTAATTCAGTTTCATTACTCTATTTTAAAGTATATGAAAGTTGTTTTGGGCTGAGTCCCCTGATTTTACTGAAACGCCTGAGTGGCTTGTGAGGTTTATGACTGACTGAGGCCGATGGCCTAATTTGTGAGGATACGATATGGATCGAACTGCACGCTGCAACAATATATGATATGGATCGGGCTGCACGCCGCAGCGATATAGCACTTGGGCTGTAGGAGCCCCTCCGGAGTTTGTACACACACCCAGTGAGCGCAGCCGACTATATATTTATGGATCGGTCTGCACGCCGCAACAATTATTATACGGTACTTACTGAGAGCGAGTGCCGAGTCCTGAGTGACGAGTGATTAGGAGACCTGAGTGGCTGTGAGGCTTTCCCGAAGGGCTGCTCATGAGTGATATGTTTTGCTCGAGGGGCTTGTTTATGAAATCACTATTTTCGCTCTATTTTGTGATTGAGCCTCTATTGAAACTGATGAAATTGTTTTTAAATATTCCACCGAAACTGGAGTTTTAATGGGATATTTTGACTTGAATATTGGTTTGGAAATTGTTGTTCCGGTGAGACTTGTGATATTTTTCTTCTCATCACTACACTCAGCCTTTATTTATGACTGTTACTTACTGAGCTGGCGTACTCACGTTACTCCCTGCACCTTGTGTGCAGATTCAGGTGTCATGGGACGTCTGAGTGAGTGTTGATTTATCCTCAGCTAGTTTCGAAGTTAGCAAGGTAGCTGCATGGCGACCGCAACCTTGTTTCTCCCTCTTATCCTCTATTGTCATTGCTATTAGAATTTTTTTGTTGTCCTTTCAGACTGTATTGGATTTAGTACTTTCAGACTTGTATCGTAGATGTTCATGACTAGTGACACCCGATGTCGGGCTGTATTTTCCGCATATTTTTTCCTTGTTTTGGTTTTTCTTCTGAAAGATTTGTGATTTAATGGTTTAAAAGATAAATTTTTGAAATGGAATATTGTTTAGTTTGGGAAATGGGTCAGCTAGCCTAGTGCAATGATAGGTGTCATCACGACTGGGTAGTTTGGGTCGTGACAATATACTTTCATGTATGTCATATACAACCCCGTTACTACAACCTTTCACAACTATTTATGGAGCCTCTATACCAAAGAATAGAATTAAACACTTGGGTTAATACCCGACTAGAGTAAATTAAGAAAACAACATGATAGCTACCACGAAATAGGAGTGGTGCCTCACCATATATCTCAGGAAGAGTCATCCTAGCCCTGATTGCATGCCACGTATCATACCTCATCCTGAAATATGCAAAGTAAGCTGGACCCTGGAGGGGGGCTCGTAAGGGCTGAGTATACCACAACGATACTCAATAAGTGTCATAGACTCTCTCTAACTTAAGTTCTTGGGACAAACTTTATAAAAATAATGCATTAGTGATTGATATAAAACGATAAGAAAATTTATCAATTCATGATCCTTGTCATTTTAAATTAAATCCAAGTGACATATAACTCGCAATATAAACTTTTATAACATTTATATCAAACCAAGATTTTGGATAAAATTATACAAAATCATTTCATTTACTTTAAGTCATTGAAATCATTTTCGGCTACTTAGGCCTAAACATAAGAAAATCATCCTTATCTTTCACTGGGAGTACTATATAACCATCGACATAAGAAGGTCAACTAGGTTATGTACCTAGTAGTAAGTATCATATACCCTACTTGCTCAGGTTGTCTCATCATAGTGCTGTATGAATCGACTCAACCATATTAATAATAGCACAAAATAGTAACTCTCTCAAGGGAGAGCACTCTGTCATAGACTATACCACAAATTGGCTATCTACGCCTACACTGACATGTGTAGTTTCATGACGACAAACACAATATATCCAAAGTCAATCTCGGTAAATACAAGTAACTCCCAAAAAAATTGATACTACAAAAATAGATACGTAGCATAGTAGCCTCAAGGATCTATTTTTATCAAATCAAAGCATTAAATATAAAAAATCTAAACAATTTGAACAAAAATTAAATAAACAACCTTTTACATGTTAAAGCCTTTAGCAATTTAACATCAATCTTTAAAAGACACCACAAGTGATATTCTGCTCATTAATTTCCAAAAGGAATATTTTCCATAAAATTTATCTTTAGCACTCAAATATGTATACTCTTGTCAGTACGAAAGTTTTGATAAAAACTTATAACATTTACCTTGAGTGTCATTTTGCCAACAAGATTTAAATAAAATTTTATAAAACAGCACGACACTACATATGCAACATAATATTTTTGTACATGGAGACATCCGTACTTGTTTATCCCCACAAACACGAAAGCACATTTGCAAACAACTTAAGTATTAACTCGAAACATGCTTTTAGAGAAAGTCCCTCAAGAAGAGTACGTTATAATCGACTTACCTCGCTTTTGCTTTATTAACATTCATAAGCTTTCAATCTTCTTCCATCGTTTCAACGTTGATTAAAAAGCTCAAGCATCACCAACAAGTCGAAATCTACAATTAGATATCCTAATTATATCAAAATATGACCTAAAATATTAATCAATATCCATTTATGGCTCATAAGTTGACCACAAGCCCCCAACAACTCAAATCGCCGAATAGGTTCACTTACTAGCGTATTCAACTCCACTCTTATCAGTTAATACCTATTTGAAGTCATCAATGATACTACATTAATTCTCCAATACCGTAAAATTACTATTCATCGTCTTCATTAACCAACATTTTCAAAATATTCAGTTTGGTGATTACTTAATTGAACACTTTCAATTTAGCTAGAAAATGATTCCATAGGTTCATCGCATCCTTTAATTTCATTTCTAAGAACATTCTTCATCTTCTCCATTTTCTCAAAAACATTATTCATGCCATGAACCAGGATTTGTGAATTCAATTACCCAACCATAACTACTTGAAACAACTATTGTAACTACTCTCATTGGCTCATAAGAAATGAGTTTGAAGCATTGGGATTATCTTCTTGAAGTTTTTTCTCAAAAATCCAACGTTTGGAAATTTTGGTGTTATTGAATATTTTGAAAGATTTCTAGGGATTTTAAAGATTGAATGATGTTAACACTAGTGTTTAATAGGATGTTATTAACTTAAAATATCCATAAAAACTCACCTTGTATTCTTAAGTTGTCCCAAAGGTCGAATCCACCATGAAAGCACCAAATCCTAGCTCCAAAATACCCTCTCACCCGACCTTGTAATTATAGGCAATTTATGGGTTTCGGATGCGGCCCCGAACGCTTCGCATCCCCACTTCACTCCTCTTCGAAGCCCGGACCCGGACCCGGACCCGGACCCGGACCCGGACCCGGACGCGGACCTGGACGCGGACGCAGACGCGGACCCGGACGCTATGGCAGTACTTCATTGTCAGTCTTTGGTAATTTGATCATAACTTCTTGTAAGAGTGTCCAAATGAAGAATGGTTTAAAGCGTTTGAAACTAGACTCAAAGATCTTTCATTTGATAGGTTTTCAATCACATAGATCTTTATATATGTAAATATGCTCATCCAAATTTGGATCTTATGCGTACTCATTTAGAACTTTAGTCTATCATGTAATTTCCAACTTGACTTAGACTTAGAACTCTCCTTAGACCCCACATCACTTATAATATACCTCGTACAATTAATGTCCATCATGTTAATAGTCCTCGCCTGCACAAAAAATAATGTAATTAGCACACATCAACTTTCTTAATAGCGCTTAAGTACTTCAAAAAATTTCGGGGTGCTACAGTTTCTCCCCTGAGTATAGCATCCATAGGGCTACTGAGATCTTCAAAAGTAGGGTAACCATCTGGAATAAACATGTGTTTGGCAACATATTCCACAAGAAAAAACATATTCGTGCTAGATTAAATGGTATTCAAAGATCCGATAACTACCCTTTATCGGTATTTAGCACCTTTCTCTAGAATCTAGAAGCTAATCTTCAACATGAGTTTAATGTTATCCTTAAGAATGAAGATGACTTCTAGAAGCTCAAATATAAGATCTGAGTGAAGGGAATGCCAACACCAGGCTTTTCCACCCTCAACCCTTAACATGAGAAAGAGGAACATAACCCTTTGTTTGAAAGATGAGGTAGGAAACATAATCCAAGAACCCCATCTCATCAAAGAAGTCATCATTAAATACTTCTCCCATATATTCATCACCGAACACATTCAATCCAGTAGGACCCCCTCCTATAATGAGTAAACCCCATGTCTTTGATAATATAGCCAAGCTAACTTTGGATTCTCCTCTAAGACTGTCTGAGATTAGTTGTGCCTTAAACTCCTTTAAGCCTATGAAGGCTTCAGGTCCTGATGAGCTTTAACCCCTTTTCTACCAGAAACATTGGCATATCCTGGCCAACTATATAATAACTATTGCATGTCAGTGTTTTCATCTGGGGGCGATAGGGAAGGCATCATTCCCTCTAAGGTTAACAGAACCTTACTTTGCCTAATCCCCAAATGTTCTAATGCTTCTATGCTGACAAACTTCAGACTCATAAGATTGTGCAACACCACGTACAAGATTATTACTAAAATCATTATTAATAATATCACTGGCCCCACTCAAGCCAGCTTCCTCTCCAATAGAAGGGTTGTTGATAATGCCATTGTGGTTCAGGAATACATTAACCATTTTCAGAAGATGAAAGAGAAAAATGCTAACATGATCTTAAAAGTAGACCTTGAGAAAGCATATGATAGGCTGGAATGGTCCTTCATCAGGGACCCCCTACTCTTCTTCTCGGTATCGTGTCATGTATTTGTGAACTAAACAGAGCTGAACTACTGAACTTTAATTCTTCAGAAAATTTCTAATTACGTGATAATGAGTATAGCAACAACAAAATGTGAGCAGTGCCTTCACTTCATCTAATAATTTCTAATAGAAATCACTACATGAGATTAAAAATTGAATGTGAGTAGTTATTTTACTTCTAATAATTTAAAAAAGAAATCCCATCATTAGAATTTCTAATATAGTGATAAATGAGCATACCAGCAACATATGTGAGAAGTTCTTTACTTTTCTAATATCTAATGTTAGGCTAGGGCGTTGGGCTTAGTTTTAGTGGGATTTTGGGCTGGAAATTGATAACTTGGGATGGGTAATGAAGGAAGGTGTACTTAAATAATTTGGTATTTTGATATTTCAGTATACCGAAATATCAAATCTTCATTATCGAGGACCGTACAAAAATATCGAATAATTGAAAGTCCTATACCGAAATACTGAATAAATCGATACTGAAATATCAAATTAATACGGTCCGGTTCAGATTTTGATTTTCCAGCTTTTATGCCCACCCCTACCCATAGGTAAGCACTGTAATGGAGCTAGCAGGAGCGGTAGGCCCAAGACTAGAATCTGGAAGTGCATTCAAGAAGGTTGGAGAATTTGTACTAAAGCCTTCAGATGGTTTGTCCACAAAAGGGGACAGGGTCAACTTTATGGAGGATAATTGGTTACCCAACTTGCAGCCTCTCAGCTCTATCTTAAGAGGTCCTTGGCCAATGGCAACTGACAGACTTAAATAGGAAAGTCCGTATTGTTCACAGTGATGGAATATGGGACCTAAACTCTATCAGCTACCCCATTCCCCTTGACATTTTTATCATTATCCGACACACTTTCGTTTCTCTTAATGCAAAGGACAATGACATACTCATATGGAACCACACCTTCACTAGCATTTTCTCCTCTGGGTCAGCCTATAACTTCATTGCCAACAATCTTAATAACAGTTTTTCCCAGGAAGATCCCGATGGTTGGATATGGAAGCTAAAGGTTCCTAATAAAATCAAATTCTTCACACGGTTGATGTAATAAAATAGACTTCTCGCTGGAAGTTATCTCCACCATATTGGCCTGAATATAGTACATAATTGCTCCTATGTGGTAGCCATGTAAAGGACATCAACCACATTTTATTTGATTGGCTCAATGCCATGGATTTAACCTGGTTAAGGCCAGCACCAATAGTCATAATATCCCCCAAAATACTTTCACAAGGAAAAAATGGGAGGATACTTGGCACAGACTTCAGCATATCCCTTTCAATGCCTTCACTGGGAAATGGTGCTCCCTTTTTGTTTCTGGAGCATCTAGAAAACCAGCAATTGCTAAGGCAGTTGAGTACTGCCATATAGATGCTAGGCAGAATTCACTCCCTGAAAAAGTTACGCCTAACCTCAAATGGCAACCGCCAGAGACCGAGACACTAAAGCTTAACATTGATGGATAGCATCTGTACTTGGAGGTATAGGGGTATCTTTAGAAATAGTAGAGGGGACTGGACTATGGGCTACATGATATGTTTAACTAACACAACTGCTATTACAGTGAAGCTTCAAGCTCTTTGGCAGAGCTTAAGAATTGCTATTGATCACATGCTCTCTCAAATTGTGATTGATATAGACACCACTAAGGTAATAAAAATGAGGCAATTTGACCCATAACCCCATAATCTATGATTGCAGGTCAATGATGGAGCAACTGGGGAATCGAGTCATAGGGCATAGCTACAGGGAGCATAACCAAGTGCGGATCTCCTCGCGAAGGAAAGAGCAAAAAAAAAGGAAGATTTGAAAATACTCAGTTTTTGGCAGTTCCTATGGTGTTTGCTAACAAGACAGTGTGGGCAGACATCTTAGAAATTATTTTTAGGAGGAAAATTAATGTTTGTAATGTGAATAAATTTACTGATATTGCTACTACTCAAAGGGACTCTAATTCGCGTACTAATGATGTAATTTTGTCGATAATATTATTATATTCAATTTACCAAAAAAAGACACGGATTCAAAAATGAACAGTGTGACGGGCACTTGTACTCTTTTGACTTGCTTTCATAACTTCAAAATTTATGGTAGTTATATAAAATCTAATTAACTATCACAACCAATATCAAATATAAGACTATTCTAGTGTCATTGATTTGAATTTTTTAATTTGTCCCGCATATTATAATGTTTTAGTGGATTTGGAGAAACAAAAAAAAAAAAAAAAAAAAAAAAAAAAAAAAAAAAAATGTGAAAGCCACGTAGTGCATTTTGTTATTTGTGGTGAGAAAGAAGCCACAGCTTCCACTAAGCTCCTACCAAATAGCACATTAATCATTCAGGCAAGTTTAGGTACTAGTTCCATCAACAAGTCACTACATACATGACATGACCCATTCTTCTCCAACTTTTCTCCTAATTGGTGTTGGTGGTGCTAAGAATCTAATTATTTTGCATTTATAATGGAAGTATCTTTATGACTTAGTACTTTACATGAGTCCCTTCATTATATTTATAACCAAAAATATAGTTGAACTTGATGTATCCAAGTATTGGTCATTTTCTTAAAACTAGTTTTATATTATTTAATTATAGAGTCAAATCCATTTTACCCCCTTAATGTTTCAGGGTTGGGAAACGATACCCCCTTCACGTTTTGAATCGGAAAGAAAACCCCCTTGTGCAATAGCTTTCCGGTGAAATAATTTTTTTTAATAAAATTCTTTTTTTCCAATAGATAATTTTTAGAATATTCGAGTTCTTTCATTATAGCCAAAAGCAAGATATGACAAACAATTAGGATCTATATAATTTATGGAGTTTCCCTTTAGCCTTCTTCCTGCATAATTTACGATATGATGTAATGCAAAAACGCCCCCATAATAAATTTTCAAATGTGACTTTATCAACAATAATTCTTGTTCAATAAAGATATTTTCTTTTTTCATTTGGTCGAAATAAGTAAAGTTTAATAATAAAGATATTATCAAAAAAAAAAAGTATAATAATGGCTTTAGTATAATAATTTTAATATATAAAGAGAATACATAAATAAATTAATACTCATGGCAACATTTCTTCCGTCTAATATATATGTCAGAGAATTGACTATTTCAGTGTATCTTTTTCCCTTCAAATTGAATTAATGCTAAAACATCCATGGTGAATGCGCATATTTCTTGAATTTTCTTTATTGCAAAATTTTTAACAATGGTCTCAATATAATAAAAAAATATCTTAAATTTTACATGCAAGACAGACAAAATTCAAGTATTGGTTAGGATAAAAAATATTATACTTTACCTTTGGAACGATAGAGAGAGAGAAAAATCCTTTATCTTAAAAACGAAACTCTCACCAAAAAAGTATTGCATAAAGGGATTCTCTTTTCCATTCAAAATGTGAGGGGGTATTGTTTCCCTAACCCTTAAAGTTCAAGGGTTAAAGTGGATTACTCTTGATTATAGGTCGAGTTACAGTTTACTTATTACAACTATACCCTACACCACTCAAGTCTAATTTTCTACTTACGTACTTTCCTCTTCATTGCACTTTTTTATTTTATTTTTAATTTATGCATTTGATATTTGAAAGCTCACTATCAGATTAATTCAAATTTGTTACAAGTCTGAGGTAGGAGTCACTAAAGGGATAAAGTCACATGAAGTTTTCTTCATTCTTAATGTTCAAATAACATATTTATAGTTAAAAGTAGGAGTGTACATAGGCCGAATTGGTTCGGATCTTTCAATTATCAAATCAAACTAATGGTATCGGATTTTTAAATTTATAAATCAAATCAAACCAACAAAATCAGGTTTTTCAAACTCGATTTTTTTCGGGTTTTTTGGGTATTCGATTTTTTTTCTGGTAAAGTCTTCATAGCATTGTACTCCAAATATTTCTTAAATCCTAGTAAAATACAACTATATAATATGTTTTCCAAGAAACTAACACAATAATATGAGATAAGTCATAGCATTATACTAAAATATTCAATAACAAAGATAAAATAATAAAATTACATAAAACAAATATTGCTAATTTAGAAGCCATAATGAAAATTAACATTATCTAGAAATACTATATATGCCATGCTAAAATAAGTATAGCTAAATAAGTACTAACATTAATTATATAACTAACCACTAAAGAAAAAGATAAACTAGGTTATGCATTTTCATTAATTACCAATGTAGAACTAAAATAATTATTCGACACCATCGTCATTCCTAGTATTGAATTGAATATTTTTTGTTAGCACTAGTATTGATTTGAACTTTGTTTGAGTTACTACAGTTATGAGCTATAAAATTTATTTACCATTCAAGAATGTTAGTCTAAACTTGAAATAATACGTTAAAAGAAAAAACTGTGCAAAAGTTTGAGAAATATTTATTAATTACATCACAATAAATATTTATATGTATAAAATATGTTTAAAAATTATATAAATATACTATCGGGTTGGTTTTGTTTCGATTTAACTTTTTTTTAGTTAAAACCAAACGAATTATGGTCGGATTTTACTTTTCAATATCAAACCACATCGAATTTTTTTTCCGGTTTAACTAAGATTATCGACTTGGTACGATTTATTGATTTTTTTTGTACACTCCTAGTAAAAAGGCATAGGGATCTCGTCCCTAGTGTTTGGATATGATTTAGGCGAAGTTTGAATAAAAAAGTATTTGAAATTAAAGAATATTTGATAAGTAATAATGTAGTTCCATTCAAAAAGAAAAAACAAATGTGTTAGGCGCTTAACCTATAATTACTACTTTCACTTGTATTACCCTTCCCATCCCCAATGTATATTTGATAATTAAAAAAAAAAAAAAGATAAATAGTAATTCCAAGAGCCAACATTTTGGTCATTCTAATAATAATAAATAAAGAAAAGATAAAAAGAAGAAAACATCCGTGCAAGTACAAAGGTCTACGTATCATCAACTACTCTTCAATACTTTTCTCCTCCAACCTCTTCTCTCTCTCTCTCTCCTGCATAATCTGAAAAACCTGTTTCAGGGATAATCTAAAGTAAGAACAAACAGACAAAATCAAATATAGAGAAGATATTTATTAGGAACTCAGCTTTTACCTATCAATTTTACTTGTAATGGAGAGGCTTATCTTTACCAACTCTTCACTTCCCTCGTCTAAACTCCACCACCTTAAGCCCTTTCCTCGTCTTCCCCAACTCCAATTCTCTGTTCCAAAATTCCAAACTCTTCCCTCCCTAAAACGTGTTGAGTATCGCGGGCCGAATTCTCTTTCTTGTAAATGCATTCATGACCAGTTTTCAACTTCTGGGTCGTCGTCCTCTGTTTCTAGATTTAATGATGGGTTTGTGGGTTCTTCGTCTACATCTCAGCATTTTCCAGATGGGTCGGGTTCGAAGCCCCATTTCCTCAAATGGGTTGCTGAAACTCTGTCTCAGCAACATAAGGTACTGACACTAATCAACTTTGCGTTTCATGTCTTCAATTTTGATCTCACTTTATGCTTTTGGTACATGTTATAATTGCTATCTGGATTTGGTAAGGCATAACTATTTTATTTATTATTATCTTCTTAATGTTAATGGACCTACAATAGTAGAAATTTCACTTTTCAACAATAACAACCACCCTATGTGCATCAATCCCAAGCAAGTTGCGTCTAAATTCCATTTTACCAGGGAATATTGATTCTGTTATAGTTTACCAAGAAAACTGATTTCCAATCTAGATGTAGCTTTGTTCGATGGTACAATGTGTGTTGTGTGCTGCTATGTCTTTGCTGTTAATTTCTAGCGGGGCTTTTTTGTTTTCGTTTACTACTGACTTAGAAGGGGACTGTATAAGTTGCCGCTATGTGACCAGGTCACGGGTTCAAGCCGTGAAAATAACCTCTCTTAGACATGCAAGATAAGGATGCGTACATAAGACTCAATGTGGTCCGGCCCTTCCCTCGATCCCACGCATGTGGAAGCTTAGTACACCGGGCTGCCCTTTTTATTTGCTATTGACTTGTATTTTTGGTAGAGTTATATCTAATTGATGATTAATGCACAATATACTAGTTTCTCGAATTTTTATACTACAGAATTTTGCTTGTTTCTTTTGTTTTTGCAATTGATGTGGAGTCTAGAAATCTTTCTTCTAGAACAACGAGGTTCTATCAGTTTGGCTTTGACGGTGCCAACCTTTTCTTTAACTCATTGGCACCACGATCAATACTCAAGAGTAAGTTTTTCTCCAAGTGAAAGTTGTTAACCTTTATCTTCTTGAACTAAGTTCCGGATACCAGTGGCGGAGCCACTCATTGGCAAGGGGAGTCAATTGACACCCTTCGTCGGAAAATTACACTGTGTAAATACGTTAAGTTCTTAATTTTATGTGTATATACTATACATTGACTCCCTTTGATTTTTTCGTGTGCTTACTTATTTATATTTTGACTCCCCTTAGTTAAAATCTTGGCTCCGCCACTGCTGGATACTGCCATTTCACATCCTATATGATTGCCAAGTTTAGGTGTTTAAAAGTGATTTAAAAGATGAGGTAACGTGAAATAGTTGTCTCTGAGGAAAACAAATGTAGTTAATGTTGGACTTGGAACGTGACACTGGTGATCTGATATACCATACTTGATCTTAGCCAAAAGGCCGAGAAAAGTGGATAGGTCCAGGAATGATAACGTTACATAGGACGAGGACACGGACGCCAACAGTGCTACTCTCCACAAATGACTCTAGGTTATTCGTTTCTGGCAGCACAGTTTGCAGGTTGCAGACCTGATCAGCAACTGCTAACTGCAGCCATTCGTGGTGACAGCAGTAAGGGATAATAATAAAAACAGGAGATGAATAGTACAGGAGTTGCTAGTGCAATTGTTGTCTTGTTCATGTGATGGCAAGGATTGGTAGGTTAACTCAAGTTTGGTTATTCATTTCTCTGATATCCATTGTAGGAAGTAGAAATTACAGTACCTATTTTCAAGAGGGCTGATTTTAGGGCAGTGTTTGTTTGAGTGATTAAGGCCCATTTTATACTAGAAGACAAATGGAATCTCATTTTTTCTTTTTTTTCTTTTTTATAAGGGAAGGTTTTATTAGCTGAGTACCAAGATGGTACCATAAAATTACACACAACTGCTGGGAATATCCATGCAGTCAGTTACAGCATTTCCCTAACAATTCCAAGAAGTCCATATATCGATCAATGTTGTCTATGAAACTACTTTTACACCAAAGAAACAAATTAAGCAAACACTTGTTTTTGAATCTTGGAATCTGATCTTTCTGCCTGT
This sequence comes from Nicotiana paniculata, assembly GCA_005239505.1. Classification (NCBI taxonomy): domain Eukaryota; kingdom Viridiplantae; phylum Streptophyta; class Magnoliopsida; order Solanales; family Solanaceae; genus Nicotiana; species Nicotiana paniculata. Next base: position 36,569 of record ML306254.1, read on the forward strand.
CAAAACAAGCTCCATTTCCCTCTAGCCAAGGTATTTTGACTTGTTATTATATCTACAAGCTACTAATATAAGTATGAATTGGCATTTTGAACTTGGATTTTAGATATCGTCTGATTGACCTCTTCAAAGGAAGAGTGAGTACAAAATGCAATTCAAAGCAGTAGTTAAAAGAAGAACAATTTGGTGTGGAGTTTCTCTATGTCTGTTGCTTTGAAATCACAAAGCTGAAACATATTTTTTGTAGCCTAAAAATATCCTTTTACAGTGTTTGCATTTACAGAAATTAAACTTAACTAAGAAAGCAAGAAGAAAAATATTCCTTAATATAAGAGTATTAAGGATTCAGCCAGCAGTATATATTGAATGATTAGTTGTTGCTGTGTTCATCAAACGGGACACACTGTTGTTAATGTTTTTAATCTAGATGTAGTTAATTCATACTTTTACATGGAAATGTTTCATTTTCAACAACCTTGCGCTGTTTATGCAGAACTAGACCTTCTGCCTTGCTATTTTTCATCTCTTTTGCATGCCTGAGTTTCAAGTATTGACGGAAGTATAGATGACCATAATAAAGAGCTTTTAGCATTAATCACCAGATGGGATGTTAAACCTGGAGATAAGTAGAGGTTTTCAATGTTGCATTGAACTTCATTATTATGCCTGCAGCAGCACACAAGGAAACTGAGTAGGAAAGAGCCATTCATGGTCCATGCATTATATTTGCTTCTATGAGACACATTGTTATCAGTAAAAAGCATCTATTGCATTATGCGGCGGATTATTTACATCTGTCAAAAGAAGATACTTACGTTATTCTCGTCAAATGGCTTATGATTACTTTGATTCCTTTCAGGTGGTTTCTGCAAGTACAGTAGTCCTACTCTCAGCAATGCTGGTTATGCTTCTCCACCCGCTCATTGTTTCACCTGCTTTTGCTAGTTTTCCGGGTGCAGCTAAGACTGGGGGTCCAGCTGCAGCGGCAGTGGGAAGTCAACTCGTACGTAATGAACTGCTAACAAGTGCATGGGCTGGTTTCTTTGCCGGTTGCCTTCACACCCTATCAGGTCCTGACCATCTTGCTGCTTTAGCACCTCTCTCAATAGGCCGTACACGGATGGAGAGTGCGGCAGTTGGAGCCCTCTGGGGCTGTGGTCATGATGCTGGACAGTTGATTTTTGGCCTTTTGTTTCTTCTCTTAAAGGACCGACTCCACATTGAAGTTATTCGTACGTGGGGGACGAGAGTAGTTGGCTTCACTCTTCTTGTCATTGGAGCAATGGGAATTAAGGAAGCATCTGAAGTTCCTACTCCATGTGTTGCCCTTGAAAATGGTGAGTGTGATGTTAGTGTATATGAAGGCATTGACACCCCCGTCGTTGGGAAGAAGAAAAAGATAGGCTTAGCAACTTTTGCCACTGGAATTGTCCATGGGCTGCAACCGGATGCACTATTGATAATCTTGCCGGCACTTGCTTTGCCTTCACGCACGGCTGGTGTTGCCTTCTTGTGTATGTTCTTGGTCGGTACTGTTATAGCGATGGGAAGCTATACCGTCTTTATAGGCTCGTGTAGTCAGGCACTGAAGGATAGAGTTCCTAGAATAACCGAGAAGCTCACTTGGGCTTCTTCTCTAATAGCAATAGGCTTAGGTCTTGCAATTATCATCAGTCAATTTTTTGGTTTTAGCCTGTATTAGTTGGAATCCAGCATTACATTAGTTTACATTCAGTATTAGGGGATGTCATTTGATGAGGATATCATTCAGCGGGGTGGATTGTAACATTCACAAGTTATGAGTTATATATATTATAACAATTTGAAGATTTTCTGCAGCTTGTGTGGTCTACGAGTTCTAAGTGATTTGTTGATTCATTTGCCATTTCCTTAAGAAAACAGTATGTTTTGTTGGAAAATGATGTCGAGTTGGACCACATAAAAAATCATTATGTGATTAAGTAGTAGAAACCTAAGCATTTTTATAGTGGCGTTCTCAGTTTTGGTACATGCACACAACCATAATTCGTTGCGACAAAGACTAATTAGTGGTAGTTTGGTATGAGGTATAAAAAGGTATATTGCTGGTATAAACAATTAATATCACCTTAATACTTTGTTTGGTTAGCAAATCAGGTATAAGTTATCCCGGATTAAAATTAACATCGGGTTAACTTATACTTTATAGAGGGTGGGGTAATTAGCACCGATATAACTTATACATTCTTCTTACAAATTATGCAATTGTCATATTTAATACAACATACCAAACAGTGGATAAAAAACAATCCCAACATAACTTATCCCAGCATAACTTATACCAATATAACTTATCCCGGCATAAGCCGTATTCAAATCAAACGATCCCTTAATAATTCGGATTAGTCGTAGAGAATTAAGCTCTTTTTCTGATTCAGTTAAAACAAACTATTCATTCGAAGGTTTACAAAGTGTTTGTAGGACTACAACTTATCCAAATTCAAACAAAGTTATTTCATCGTGCAACAAAACTTCTTTTAATATTTCACAAAATATAGCATCCAACTGTGTGATTTAATGATTAATGAAGTCGGTTGAGAACAATGAGGCTCATTTATAAAGGATAATTAATTATATAACTAAATTTGAAATGAGTTTATTCCACGTTTGATTGAGATAAAATCGCGGTATAACTAATCTCAGGATTAGTTATCTTATGATTGTAGTGTTATTTTTATCCTTATGAAAAGGTGGGATAACAATTCACGGATAACTAATCTCGGAATAATTAATCTTGGGATAACTTGCTTCCAACCAAACGACCCTGAGTTATCAGGTACAAATTCTAGAAAAAAAAAAAAAAAAATTTACTTCCGATAGCAAAGGTATACACCCTATTTATTACAAACCTGAATAATTTTAAAATATTATTTTCTATAGCTACCTTTTATATTTTATAGCAAAATAGGTATTATGATATACACTACAATCGGGGAGTGAAATACGCAGTTTATGTTTTTTCTCTCTCTCTTTTAGTTAACACACTATTCTCTCTCAAAATCTCAACAAAATTTTTCTTTCTCTCTTTCTTTCTTCTCTCTCTTCGAGCAAAATACCTGCTTCTAATCGTGTATTGTCTGACCGAATCCTCTAGGGTCGCTGCAATTGAAAATACTTCTAAATTGTTGGGAGAAAGAGGGAAAAGACAGACTTTTTCTTCAAAATCAGATTCCTCCATAACTAGGAGGAGCTCGTCGCTCTAAGGCAGGGCCAATGCGCGGGGATAAAAAACGATGTCGGAATAATCCGAGTAAAGCATGTATACTGCAACATTTTCTATGCCGGAGAAGATTTGAGAGTTGAGTTTTGTTTGTTTCCATTTTTGGTTTTAATATAATCTATACAGTATTTTGCTTGGCCGGAAAACGCTATCTCCGGCAAACTTTCTTCTTTTCTTTGCTAGTTAGTCACATACAATGATACAAATGTATTGTACTCTGTATATATTCACTCGAATACATTGTATTTTTGTATAAATACATTTTTTCCCCTCTATTTATGGATTCCGAAGGTCTATTTTTTAATACAACCAAATATCACAGTGTTTTTTGTGATTTTGTTGTTGTTTGAATACAATATAATTGAATACGGTGAAATGAATACTATGTATAATAGTGAATATCTGTGAATTGAATACAATGTATATAGTCGAATTGAATAGAAAAGTATACACCTTATGTTCTTGATTTTTTGTTGTTTAAATACAATTGAATTCAATATAGTGAAATTTAATACAATTCAATATTGCTTTCCATTATTAAACACCCATATTCACTCTTTTTTAGGCGGATTACCTCACTGTATTTATAAATATATTCGCGTGAATATATGGTACACATAATTAAACATTTGTAATCCCAAGTTTTTACCTCAATGTATTTATAAAATATAGTTGCGCGAATACATGGTGTACAACACATTAGCAGCAAAAAAATTTCTAGAATTGATTTTGTTGAATTAAATTAAAAGTGATACACGCTAATTGATCCTCTTTCCGTTATTAAACAGCTGGATGCCCCTATTTTTAAGCGATTTTCGCTACTGTATTCATGAATACAATAGAGCGAATACAGTAAATACGATCGCGTAACAACCAAATAGTATCTATAGGAAGTAATCATGTATATGGTAACTATAGGAAATTAATAGTCACTAAGTATGTAATCATTGCAGAATATACTAAGTAATTTTTGCCCATCGGTCCAAGCATTGATGCCTCTCTATCCCAGGACAGGGGTAAGATTTGCAAACACATTACCCGTCTTAGTGAATTGTTGTTATTGGTCCAAGTCGTGATGGATAGACTTACATAATACATATGCATGTGATAGCAAATACTTTATATAATTAGTTGAGGTACGTACAAACTGATTCGAATACCATTATTACAAAAGAAAATCTAAAAATAAAAACAACCAGAATAGGACCCGTAAAGAAACACCTTAGAATTTTGTAAATTAAATGTGGACAAATATTTCTATTGGAACACTTTTCTAGAAGATCTTTTGTTTATATTCACGAAACTTCAACGATCGATTATTATCTAAACACTTCTTATTTTGTACAGTCTTTTATTTTTCTGAAAGTTGTCCAAAGACATCACACTTGTTTACACCAAAATTAATAGAAATATTCTCTAAAATACAAATTTTAGTTTCTCAGAAACCGTTATTGTTTAGTAGTTATTAATTTCTTATAGTTACCATATACATAATTACTTTATATAACTACTATTTAGTTGTTACGACTTACGAAAATATATTCTCTTTATTTGCGCTGCGCTGATGTATTCATGAATACAACAGCAAAAAACATCTAAAATTCAGGGTAGTCCAGCTGTACGCGCATGTATTCAGGAAAGTGCACGGTTAGTCACTAATAACACATGTATTTACTTTTAAGCCATTGTTTAAAATGTCTTTAGTCTTTAGCCTAAAATTCAGGATAGTCCTTAACTTTTGAGCTTGTTAGTCTAAGTTCAGGACCTATTGTCCTTAACTTTTGGGCTTCTTAACCTAGGTTCAGGACCTATTGTCCTTAACTTTTGAGCTTGTTAGTCTAAGTTCAGGACCTATTGTCCTTAACTTTTGGGCTTCTTAACCTAGGTTCAGGACCTATTGTCCTTAACTTTTGAGCTTGTTAGTCTAAGTTCAGGACTTCAGGACCTATTGTCTTTAACTTTTGAACTTAAAATAATAGCTAGATAATATAAATTTTGTTTATATATCTACAATATATAAAAGTGAAACTCTTCTTTTTTTCCCCTTTCTTCTCGACCAAACAAAGGAATTGCATGAATTCCATTATAAAAGTGACCCTTGTAAAGACTAAAGTTCTTTATCACTTTCTCCATAAATTGGTTAGATATCAAAACCTTAAATGCAAAGAATCTGAAAATGGTGTATTTATCCAACCCGTGATATCACTGTATTTTCATTTGGGAAGAAAAGGGTAACAACGTCCTTTCATATTAATTTTAATAAACTAGTGGCTACTTTTGCTCTACATTAAAAATGTTGGATAAAAAATAAATACCACTTTAAATAGTGGCAACCCCATATAATTTTTACTATATATTCGCGCCATGTATTCATGAATATAGCATCAAAAAGCACTTAATATCAGGGCAGTCCAGCTGTACGGGCATGTATTCACACGTATTCGAGCTGCTGTATTCATGAACACAACAACAAAAAATACCTAAAACCAGGGTAGTCCAGTTGTACGCGCATGTATTCGCGCCATGTATTCAAGAATACAACCGCAAAAAGCGATTCACATATATTCGCGCTGTTGTATTCATGAATACAACAGTAAAATGCGCCTAAAATCAAGGCAATCCAGATGTACGCGTATGTATCGACATGTATTCCCGTCATGTATTCATGAATATAGTAACGACAGTCACCTATAAATAAATTCCAATTGTCTAAGAGAGAAGGAAAAAAAACATAAATAGCGTATTGTTTGCCTTATTTCATGTCTCGGTGGTTGTATATATTATAACTACTTCTTTGATATAAAATATAAAATATAACTTTTAAAATGATTTGATTCATACTAATTATTCACCTAAGGGAAATAAAAATTCAGAGAATCCCGTTTTTTCTTCGTAAGAAAGGGTCAAAAGAGTAAGGTTGTGGGCCCACTTTTCACGGGAATATGGACAAAACAGGGCCGGCCTAGTACACGCTATTGGATCAGTTATGAAAGCCCAATTTGTGTACGACTCCAAATCAAGTCCACTCCCATTTTTTGGCCGTACACTGCGCACTGTACAACACGCAATTAGGATTTCCTTTCCACAAACTGATTTCGCTGACACTGCTCCCAACTGCTCTTGCTACCTCACTACTAACGTAACCTTCTATTTAATACTGTGCTGCCAATTTTTCATTTCCAAAGATTTTTTATTACTACTATACTCTATATATTTATAATTAGAACTACTCATATAAATTCGAAAAATCAAACCAAACCAACCAAAAAATGATACTTTGTAAGTTTGGTTTGGTTACCGATTAAATTTATTTTTGTTTTGGTTTTAATAAAAGAATAAATCTGAACCAAACCGGTTATAGAAGTAACTATTTAGATTTATTATTACACACACAACATATATATATATATATATTTTATATTTTTATATTATTTTTTTATATAAAGTTTCTAAAATTTTATGGAACATATTATCGCTTATATTTTTAGTCTAATTTTTCACTATTATAATAATTTAATTCTTTGGCTTTACATTCTAATTTGATTGATAGTTTTTTTTGCTAAGTACCAAAATTTATTTCATGTTAAAAATAATTATTTTTTAATTGAGCACTTCAAATATTCATCACTAGTTGATACTTCTATCATCAATATATATTGGTAATGATAGATCTCTGAAAAAGTAATTGGTTTCATACAATTGCGTTGAAAATGTAGTGTCCGCAATATGTGTTTAGTAGTGTATGTTTCGTATTTAAGAAAAAAACAATAAACAACAGAAAAAACCGAAAAATCGACCAAACTGAAAAAAACCGAATCGATTAAAAATCAACTTAATTGATTTGGTTTGCTTTAAATATTTGGAGAACCTACTTGATTTAATTTCTTTTTAGTGAAAAATCAAACCATGAACACCTCAATTTATAAAATTTCAATAAAGTAAATTATTAAAATAAATATTAAGAAGAATAGTCGTTTATCTGTCGGTATACATAATTAATCCGACCAACTATTTATATAAATAACCAATTTAAAGGTAGAATAGGACAACCTTATAGATAAAAACGTCATTGGAAAAAATACTTACAAGGGCGGATAAAAAAAACTAAAAATATGAAGATAATAAAAAGTGAAAAGTACAAAAAAGAAAAATGAGAAGACTTTAAAAGATCTTAGCCTGAAACTAGGTGAAAAAAAGTCATAAATGATTATCAGGCAAAGTGATAAAAATACAAAACAAGACGGGATAAGTTAAATTATTTTGTCCATCGGTTTACAAGGGTAAATAAATAGTGATAGCACAAGAGTCATTTTAAGAGATATCTTTGTACCGACGTCCCTTTATTCACGCCATTGCTTTATATATAATACATCTCCAAAGTTTTACACGTTTACAATTAGGAACTAATTATATTTCGGAATATCATAATCTTTTTGGACTAATTGTAGTCATGGTTTTTTAATATGGTGTATAAATCAAGTTCAAGTCTCTGACACTGGACCCAAGTTTTCCCATCCATCATATTATTACTCGCAGGCCTGTGTAACGTACCAAAGGAAAGTTGAAAGCCAAACTAAGCTTTAATTCTCTCACTCTATCCATGCCAAATTTTACCTAGTATTTAAAACTAGGGTGAAATTGAAAAACATACCTTGTATCTAGAAATTTCATTGTCGGTTCTTCTTTGTTTATCTCCTTCTCGGATTCTCCTCTCGATTAATATTTTACTCTTGTAAGTTTTTCATATACCTAATTATGATTATGATATAACTCTATTTTCAGAGATTTGAATTACTTAAGCTGAATTCCGCCACCTGTATCCGCACGTGATCCATATCATGAATACAGAACTCGAGATGACGAAGGCACTTGTGTTCCACAGGTTAAATCCATGAAGAATTGCTCAAAAAAAATCCATTTTTAAATTAAAAATATAAAAACAACTACTGGAGTTTTGTACAAGAGAACTGGTGAGTGAAAGCAGGGCCAACCCCATAGTGAATACTGACATATTGCTATCAACCTTTCTGTCACAGTTCCACCACCTTTACTTGCACTAAAAAACGACTGCTATAACCATATATGAATAATCAAATCACTGTAAAAGTAAAGAATTAAATCCCACCAAAAAAGGTAAAAAGTAACATCTACAAGAAAGGTAAAAAAAAAAAAAAGATGCTCATTTCCTGTACACTAGTACACCAGTTTCATTTCAATTCATCAGGGGATTTCGTCAAAAAAGTACACCAAAACCAGATCAAATGAAATCCCCCCCTGACAAAAGGGTTTTTTAAAAAAAAAAGCACATAAGAAATTAATGAATTAACTAATTTTGTTTTTCCAGTTTTCATCTATTTTTGTCAAATCAAAGCTTCAATGCTTGCTTTTTTCGCTATTCCACAAACAGGACATTGATTAAGAAAAGAATCACAATCTTTGCACGTAGAAAGGTGTCTACACGGCAAGAAAATGATGCACATTTTACGAGAATTGCACCTTTTGCACTTCATTTTTCTTGTTTGTTCTTCTTCCCCATTTTCATTATCATCACCAAAATCACAGCAAGATTCTGCATCTTCAGCTGCTGCACCATTTGCTGATGTTAAACAATAACCACCATTTTCTCTTAGCTGTTCGATTGTGTTGTTAAGTGAAATAACAATGGCTTCGTTTTCTTGAGCTATTTTCTGCAATGTTTGTTTCTCTATTTCCATCTTTTGTAAGAAATCTTCCAACTCTTTTGTCCTGTTTGCGGCCTTAGCGATTTCTTCGTCTTTCTGTTTTAGCAAATACTGCACTTTTGCTTCGTATTTTCTCCAGATCAACGCCAGCTGTTGCTTTCTTTGCTCGTTTAAAACCAATCTCAGTCGTTCATTCTGTTATGTCAAAAAATCAATCGTTAAATTTCTGCAAATAAAACATGAACGAACAAAAATTTATATAAAATGAAGGGAAAAAAAAAAGAAAAAGAGAAAAGGAATATACATAATGACACAAACCTGTAAACTGATGAAGTGATCAATCTCAATACTCTGTTTCTCAAACTGGGACGCTATACACTGAGAAAAAGGAATTGATTCAGTAACGTTGGTGTACTGTTTTGGAACAATGTTCATCAAATCCTGATTGTTTTTCTGCGGCAGAAACGGCTGCTGTTGAAAATTTTGTTGCTGCTGAGGAGTAAAAGAAAACTGATTAAATCCACAACCATTCTCCATCAAATCTTGCGGCGAAACCCTCAAAGGAAAACCAGAATTATCTGCATATAGCTGTGCTTGAATAGCCATATTTTTTTCACCACTAAATCAGCTAAAAAAGGAAATTTTTGTGTTGAGTTTCTTCGTTTAAGGGTAGGCCAAAGATGTTATTATAATAAAAAACACATTGATGGTGGGGACTAGAAGAGATGTATTTTATTTTACTTTGAATCTTTGGTCCGTTCTTGTGTCTTTATAATATGGGTGAATAATTTACTTTTCTTGAATTGAAACTGAAAACCTGAAAAGGGGGCAGAGGAGGGAGGATTCTTTCTCTTTCTCTCTCTCTCTATTCTTGTGAAGAGAAAGCATTTAAAGAGAGTACGTACACATGCAGATTTTGTGACTTGACTATCGGGTCAGAGATTCAGAGAAGGGAAGATAGGACTCTGTTGAGGGGTGTTTTATTTTGTTTAATTAATATTTAGTTGTAATTCAATTACCATTCCTAATTGTGGGGTTTTGAATTGAATGAGTTTTTTCGTTGTCGTATTTGAGGCTGAAAGTGTGTGTGAACTACGACCGGTTAATTGAATCAAATACGACTTATTGGTTTACTGGTATCAAATTATCAGGGTAATGGATGATGAACTTATTGAAATTTTATAATTAACGGCTTAACGAATTAGGAGTGGATTACTCAATTTTCTTAACCCGTTAAGAGTTTTGATAATTATATTTTCATATGGATCTTGAAGCAGAAAGAACTCATCAGACTCGATATCCATTCCAATTTATAATTTTTCTACTCGAATTTTCAATTATATCCAAGCTAATCAGGTCCGTTAGGATGCACATGATGTCAGATAATAAAATCACTCATAAAAAGGAATTCATTTCAATATTATACCAAAATTTTTTAATTAGTTTAGTCGATAAATCATCCGATGATCGTTAATTTGATGTCATTCCGCCCGTTATCTTCTTAAATGATCGATGAATTATTATATTTATAATCTGATAATACAAAATTTGAATTGATAAACGTAACTATTCGCCCGATAAGTACGCCTAGTGTGAACAAGGCAGTATTTTAGGATATAATATTAAGTTATTAACTGTGAAAGGGTCAGCTTCTTTTCCGTTTACAAAGATTAGAGGGAATCAAAGTTTTGTCAGTTTGTGACTTTGCTCTTTTGCGAGGCCTATAGAATAGGATTCCCACATCTTTTTATTTTTCCCTTTTTAAAAATATTTATAAATAAAAGCTGGACGATATATTTGAGTGGAAAAAAAAACACTTGCATGTAGTAATAGTAATAATCTGATTACATAAATATTTTTCATATTATTTATAAATAAAATAATTAAATTGTAAATATGATAATGAAATCTACTTCTATCTGTTTGTTTGTTTTTAACTATTCACAGTCAAATACATTATTGAAATGTATCTGGTTTGGATTGATATGTAATAAGCTAATAGCAATCAGAATCGGATTGTTTGTAATGAATTTTTAGCAGTGATTATCTTACCAAGAATTTGTTGCTTTGTATTCTAAAACTTTTTTCTGGCAAATTCATTACTCTCTCTCGTGCAAAATAAGTGATTTTTTGGTTGTTTTCACATATATTCAAAAATTTATTTTCTTAACATTAATTAGCAATGAAATTGATCATATTAATTTTTACTGTGTCTTCACATAAACACTTCTAATACACACTCCAACATTATTTACTCCAAAGACAAGGTAGAAAAAAAAAATTATTTATTATTGAAATGTAAAAAAATCACTTATTTTGGATCATAAAAAATTAAAAGATTACTTATTGTGGATCGAAATGAGTAGTGTATTGTTAGGAGTTAAATCTAGATATCTTGGCTGATAGGAACATGAAAAGGCTAATGAATGCCATTTTCTCTAACTTAATTGGCAAGCTAATAAAACATTTTTTTAAATATATTTTTGCATGTTTGTTTTCAATATTCTTTTTTATCTCCCTTTACGCTTATCCCATTTATGTAATTTTAATTTTAATATTTGAGGCGAGTATAAATAAAACAATAAGGACATGGATAATTCATATGACTGATCCTAATAATATTAGAATTGAAGTGTTGTAAGAATTGTTGTTAGTCGCATTTAAGTTTCATGCCTATAAATGGTGAATCGTGCCTCCAAAGATTACGAGTTATGATCCACAGGGTTTGATTTTAAATAAATTAATATTCAGATTCAGAAATCATCTGTATAAGTAAATCACTAAATTTACAAGGCCAACAATGAATTTAGGCATTTCGATTTTGTTCATATCATAATCGCGGTCCAATTAATAATGCTGACTAGCCATTCATAGTTTGTTATTTTCTAATGAATAGAAAATGTTAATAAATGTAATAAATAATGTTTACATTTGATTGGATTTGAGGCTGTGTAATTGTTTATTTTACGTTATTATCTCATGAAGTATATAAAGGATAAGGACCCTATCGTTTATGGTTGTTAATGTCTCGTCGTTATAAGAAAAGTAAAGAAAAAAAGGGGTCTATTTTGGCACACCAATATTAATTGTCATTATAGGAAAGGTTCATTTTTTATTTTTATGTGCAAAATGTCATGACTTTTTAGTGGGAAGTTGAAGTTTTGCTTTCCCATATTTGTCAAGCTGTTTGGCACTGCTTGAGTTGGACATAATTCATGATGAAACCTATTCTTCTTATATATGTCGCCAATATTTTTATTTGGCACAACTTTTTTGACTAAGTTTCATATAAAGTGTCAAGTACGTAATAATAACCATTACATCTTAAGCTTTTGGTCAAATGTTAATGATATGAAATTCTCAGACGAGAAAAAGAACACACCTTTAATTTTGCCAATCTTATCTCAAGGATAAATTGATCAACTTATATACTTTTTTCTGTCCACAATAAGTAATTTTTTGCTTAATTTTATAGTCCAAAATAAGTTATTTTTTCAAATTTAAAAATGAATTAATTATTTCTTTCCCTACATTACCGTTGGAGTAAATAATATGTGGTAGGTGTGTTTATGTGAAAAGATAATAAATATTAATATGATTAATTTCATTGTTAATTAATATTAAAACGTATATTTTTTAATATATGTAAAAACACCCAAAAAATAACTTATTTGGGACCGGAGGGAGCACTTATCTAACATGAAAAATGGAGTACTAGTAAAAGTTCACGCAAAACTAAACAAAAAGGATGTATTATGTATCTTAAAAATTGTGAAAGTGATAACTTTAAGGTAAAGGATGAGAATAGTTGGAGAGACATAGAGATCACATGAATAAAGCAATTGAATTGATATAGCCTTTTTTTTATTTTCTTTTTGGTTAGGATTAAGAAATTTGTTCATGATTCATCAATTTCTTGCTTCTTACCCTCCTTAAATTAAATGTATCATGCACATTCATACGCTAAACCTATCTCCTTTCATTTTCAAATGTTATTTCCTAGGAGTCACTTTTAGAAACCGTATTAAATATCATATTGGATAATTAATCATGTATTCCGTTTTCTTTTAATTGGCTCTTTTATGTAAAATATAAGCAACGAGTCGAAGGCTAGCTCACTTGATGAGCTTATGTCTTTTACAGTTAAGGCGGAGAGTTCAAACAAGTAATATCTCCTTTCACCTCCCTCTCCCTCTTCTACTGATGTAATAATAAATAATATATAACAATCCGACATTGTTATAAGTACATCAAATTTCATATTATTATTTTATAGCGAGGAAAACTTATAGTACAATGCTATGGATTCAAATTCAAGCTTGAAGTTGAAAAAAGAAGAAGTTGATTTGATCATGAACTAAACAATCAAGATTATCCCTATGTTATTTAGTTTTAGTTAATATTTCATGTATTATTAATCTCCGTGTTTATCTATTAGAGTGTTAGGAAAAGTACATTTTCTTACCTAAAACTACTACTAGCTAGTAGCCCAAATACCAATTTTAATTTCTGCCAATGCTCGACCACTCTAAACTTCTTTAGGATCGTGTAATAATCGGATTTCTACCCAAAAAAAAAAAAGATGGCTGGATTGCTTTATTTCATTTCAAGAGTGAATGGTTTGTCTAGATTGTTGATAATATAATTGATTAATTTCTTACAATATAAGATCAAAAATCAGTTGGTATTACAAGGCGTAAATTGACGAGAAATAAATGTTAGGATCGAAATAATCAGGTGTCATGCGAAAGTTAGTAAAACAAACCTTGAACAATGATAAATCAGAACAAAAAAAAAATATACCAAAAGTGACACAAACATTTAACGTGGTTCAATCAAATCATGGCATGCGTCCACGTATGAAGATGAGCAATCAACTATATAAAAGAGAGTACAAAATATCGAGAGAACAACCTCACGAAGAGGCAAACAAGTGACACATTAATACTTGTCCCGTAAAATTCTCCCTTATACACGGCTCTCAAACTCATATGGTTACGTTATGGACGCTACTAAACGAGAAGGAAGAATCTTCAATTTATAAAAGTACAAACATTTTCCTACAAGAAAAATGAGTTGTCAAAATGGGAGATTTATAATTTTCTTCTACAAAAAAGAAGTCCAATTATAATAAATATATTATCCGTTCCTTTTAGAGTTAAGAAAATTAAATATTATAAGAAAATCAGGACAAACACAAATTTTGCATATCACTACATCAATTGCTCTTTTGTGAGTGTGGTTAAACACTAAGTAAAAATAATGGATTATAACTATTTAAAAAGTTAAATCTCACCGGAAGCATTATTTTGGCGGCTCACATAATCTTTTGTAACAAAAGTTCCATAAATGAGTTCTTGTGTACATATTAAGGGCAAACACGGAAAAAATTTAACCCAAAATTTATACTGAATCAACTCATCTAATTCCTTGAACAAGAACGACTAATCAGGGAATAAAACTCCCCGCGTCAAGAGTGCAATTAGTCAGTCATGTGTCGTTTGTTTTTATAACCAGCTAGAACTCTTAATTAATGACTTTATAATCTTAGATTTGGCTTTGCCTATAAAAATATTCTACAAATCGCTAGTTTAACGGGGAATAAAATTGCTAGTCAGTCATGTTCTTCATTCCCAGCTTGCCTATCAGGTGATCATGTTGTGGTTTACACAAGCTTTTTGTAAGAGAGTCACTAACTGATCCTTGGTTTCAATATGTTGAGTTTTTATCAGCTCATCTTGAATTTTTTCTCTCATAAAATGACAATCAATGTCAAAGTGTTTTGTCCTCTCATGAAAAATGGGGTGAGTTGCAATCTGAATTGCAGCTTTGCTGTCGCAAAACAGCTGCACGGGCAAGTTCACCTTCACTCTAAGCTCTTTAAACAACCCAATTAACCAGGTGATCTCAGCTACAATTGATGTCATACTCCTGAATTCTACTTGCGTAGAACTTCTGGAAACAATACTTTGTTTCTTTGATTTCCAAGACACCAAAGCTTGCCCAAACTTCACCATGTAGCATGTTACTGACTTTATGGTTTCTACACATGCTCCCCAATATGAGTCACAAAATGCTGACAATTATGTGCTTCCATATGCTGGCATAAACAACCCCAGACCTGCAGTGCCCTTAATGTATCTAACCTCTCTTATGGTTGCATCCATATGAGACTGTTTAGGAGCATGCATGTATTGACTAAGTACCTGAAAAACAAAGGCAATATCAGGCCTAGTCATAGTTAGGTATAACAGTATGCCAATCAACCTTTGGTAGCTACTTCTATCTTCTAGTTCTTTGTCAACCGAGCTATCACTAGTATGCAAAAACTTGTCTAGTTCTACAGAGGAGAGCTTGTGATTGAACTCTAGAGGAGTAGTCGTTGTTCTACTGCCTGCTAATCCTATTTCAGAAACTAGCTCAAGTGCATATTTCCTTTGATTCATCAAAATCCCTTCCTTGGATCTCAAAAATTCAATATCAAAAAAATACTTTAGTTCTTCTAGATCCTTCATCTTAAACCTGGCTTGTAAATCTTTCCTCACTTGTTGAGTGAGTGTTAGGCTAGTTCCAGTCACCAGCAGATCATTCACATACACCAATACTATTACAAGGACACAACCTATCTTATGTGTGAACAGAGAGTAGTCATAGTGCGATTAAACAAAGCCCATGTCAGCCAGTGCACTAGTAAGCTTAAAGTTCCACTATCTAGGAGCTTGTTTAAGCCCATACAGTGACTTATAAGGCCTTCAAACCTTCTGTTGTTGTTGTAACTCCCCCTGGTTGGCAAAGCCATCTGGATGTGCATATACACCTCCACAAGGAGATCACTTTGAAGAAAGATATTGTGTACATCCATCTGAAAAAAATACCATCCAGATGCTGCAGCCAAAGTCACCACAGACCTAATAGTTACCATCTTAGCTACAGGAGAGAAAGTCTCCTTATAATCCAAACCTTCTAGTTGACTATATCCTTTGGCAACTAGAGGATCCTCATACCTCTCCACTTCACCAGTAGACTTGTACTTCACTTTAAAGACCCATTTACACCCTATAAGAGTCTTACCTTCAGGAAGATCAACAATGGTCCAAGTTTGATTAGCTTCTAAGGCTGAAATCTCAGCTTTCACGGCCTCAATCCACTTGGGATCTGCCATGGCCTCATCATAAAACTTTGGATCAGTAATGACTGAATAGGCTGCAAGTGATGCCCTGCAGGTAGGTGTTAGACCTCATGTTTTCGTACGGGGAAGTACTCCATAGCTAAATTGATATAAGCTCGAAAAATGAGATTATATTTCGTATTTTCGTATGTTAAAGTTTCGTCGTGATTTAATCCATGTAAGTTCGGGAAGGAGATTATTTTGGGATAAAATACGGTTTAAGCTATAATACCCGATCTTTATGGACTTGTGTCATATAAGGTACCACATGACCATGATAGTAAGATGTATAAAGTGTGTTAAAAGTGAGTAGTATATTAAGTAAATTGAGATAATTCTTAATTATGTGGGTAATTGGTTAATGGAAGATTAATTAATTAATTAATTAGTGAATAATTAATTAAGATTTTGGATAAAGCCTAAAGGCCCCAAAACTTGGTAGCAAGTTAAAGCCAATTTAATGACTCTTAATTCATGAAACTTAGTGGCACAATAAGAGGATTTTGTGGCCAAGTCATCAAAAGTGTGGGGCCCACACCCACTTATATAAAAGGCCTCTCAAAAGCACAAATTTGAGATGCTATGACTACAAAGTAGCGGATGGAATTCAAGGAATTCATATGAACTCTTACAATGCTTAGCAACGTGAGTTTTGCAAATTTTAAGGGAGTACATTGCAATCTTTCTCAAGAATATCAATCGGATTTTTTCCTACTCCGATCTTGCCGTCACGTGTTTTGTCGCGATTGTCGTGTATTAGAAGGATTGTAAAGAGAACCAGCTCAGGTATTTTAACACTATCCATTCTTTCCTTTTGGCATGATCCATACGATACAAACGAGATGAGCAAATGCACAATTTTCACAAATGACTCGATTCATAGAAATACTAGAGGTTCCTATGTTATTGATTTCCCATATGTCTTATTATTCTATCGTCTGTTCATGGGTCTCAGAAAATACGTAAGTTGATAAAGTTTATTTCATGATATTAATCAAAGGCATAATAGTCTTATGACATTCCAAGAGATTTTATTGACGTACTTCTCATGCATTGCATTCATTTACTTATGAACATTGATCCATGACCAGATGGCGTTATATACGCATATATATATATATATATATATATATATATATATATATATATATATATATATATATATATATANCTCATATATATATATATATATATGAGATATGGGAAAAGGTTATGGCATTATATACGCACCACCACCTGATCAGCAGGTATACGTTGATGATTTGCCCATAGTGGCCGAGATAATATGATGGGATGTCCTCAGAGACTTGATGATGTTATGTATGCATATGCTTATGCATGGCATGGAATTTATACGCATATGCATGATATTATAATATTAAATAATTCACAGAGTTATTCAGACTTACATATTGAGTGTTTACTCCATGTTTCTCCCATGTCTATTGTTTACTGATTTTCATTCCTTACATACTCGGTACATCATTTGTACTGACGTCCCTTTTGCCTGGGGACGCTATGTTTCATGCCCTCAGGTTTCGACTGACAGGTTGAGAGTCCTCCAAAATAGGCTATCAGCTCAGCGGAAGGTGTTGGTTCGCTCCATTTGCTCCAGAGGTTCTTATGTGGTCAGTATGATTAAGGACATGTATTGATTAGTATGGCGAAGTCCTGTCCCGACCTTTATGACATTCATGTACTCTTAGAGGTTTGTAGACATATGTCGTCTACGTGAAAGATTGTACGACCTTGTCGGCCTATGTTCAGTGTACGAGTGATCATTTTGGTCTTATAGGCTAGTATGTCATATGTATAAGTTTGTATTCCCTAATGCTTTTGCTCCGGGTCATTTGCCTATGATAGAATGATACGAAAGATACGTTGCGTTGGTACTTAGTTGAGTAAGGTACCGAGTTCCTGTAGTGACCCCATCGGTTTGGATCGGTCCAGTAGGTGAGAGATAACCGTAGGTTACACAATGTGAGATAGGGTGAGCACAGGAAGAAGGCTTATGCAGCACAATATAGTCTTCCATCCATATAGGAGGTTTAGGCCTCATTTGCTTGCACTTAATGGAGGTCTGAATCTTAATCATTTAGATCTTAGACATTAAGTGCGTTTGTTTTTAAAATCTGAATCTTAATTATTCAGATCTTAATCATTAAGTGTGTTTGTTTTTTTACTTCACAACCACTTAATGAGTCTGAATAGGTCTGTATGATTAAGATCCATAACAAAGACTTAATTTTATTAAGATGCTATTATCCATATTCATTGTTAATTGCCGCCATCGCCTACCATTATCAACAACCACCATGCCACCCACCACCACCATACTCAACCACCACCACTACCATCCTCCATCATAGCCGCCACCATTGTCGACTATCACCACCCACCATCCCTACCACTCACACCACCATCATTCTCAACGACAAATGAGGTTTAGGCCTCATTTGTTAGTCACTCAGGGAAAGTATAGAAGGACATGGAGTAGCGGATGGACTGGAGGAGTCAAGAGTATGCAGAGCAGGACACTCAGCATCTCTGAATTCTAGAACTAGAAACAAGGGAGATGCATTGTATGTAGATGTTTGAATGGAAAAATATCTTCTCTGAACACAGTGTCTCTGCTAACAAAGAAGAGTTGAGAGCTCAAGTCATACAGAACATAACCTTTCTGGACAGAGAATAGCTTAGATGGACAACAGGAATAGCTCTGGACAAAACTTATCTATTTTCTTCAGGTTAGTTGCATAACACAGACTCCCCTAAGACTCTGAGAAGTTTTAAAGAAGGAGACTTGTGAAATAGTTTTTCAAAAAAAGATGCACCCTTCAGTACAATAGTAGGAAGCCTATTCAGAATGTATACATCGCTAGTAATACATTCTCC
Source organism: Nicotiana paniculata (assembly GCA_005239505.1). Lineage (NCBI taxonomy): Eukaryota > Viridiplantae > Streptophyta > Magnoliopsida > Solanales > Solanaceae > Nicotiana > Nicotiana paniculata. Next base: position 55,569 of record ML306254.1, read on the forward strand.
CCAAATTTTTAGGGGAACACATGCCTGAAATTTTAAGGCCCTAGCCATATCAAGAATAGATCTATGTCTTCTTTCGACTCTGCCATTTTGTTGAGGTGTATACACAAGAACTTTGATGAACTATGTTATGTTCTTGTAGCAGTCATGTGACTTGTTTGTTAAAGAATTCAGTACCATTGTCTGACCTTAAACACTTGATACTGCTGTAAAACTGATTTTTGACTAATAATAGAAAATTTCTCAAGTCACAGTAGATTATGCCTTATCACTCATTAAGAAAGGCCAGATAAACCTTGAGTAGTCATCCACTAAATTCATAAAATATCTCCTACTATTATGGATAGGCACTCTATATTGCCCCCAAACATTAGCATGTATGAGATAAAATGTATTAATAGAACATGCATTGCTGAAAGATAAAGGATTCTTGTTTGCTTAGCAACAGGCTAAACTATACAGAAATACTCCTTCAACTGAACATTGGGCGTACTTTCTATCTTATTTATAACTCTTAATGGTGCATGACCTAACCTCTTATGTAACAAGACAATCTCATCTAGATGCTTAGTTGAATTCCTATTTTCAGTATTAGCATTATTTGTTTTGGACTCGCCAGCAGTGGTATTTACAAGAGGAATGGAATGTATTGGCCTAGGTTCTAACAGCTGCTTGGTAACATCTTGTTCTTTGTGCTTCAGAATGTAAAGACCATGCTCCTCCTTACCAATCTCCATCACCTTCCCAGTGAAGAGCTCCTGAAATATGCAGAAATCAGGAAAGAAAGCTACTAGTCATCTTAGCTCTTTTGTGATTTTTAACACTGACATCAGATTAAACTTGAAATATAGAATATAGAGCACATGATGTACTGATTTATCTTTAAACAATGATAGGTCACCAGTGTGACTGATAGTAACCTTTTCACCATTAGGAAGTTGAACTGAGTTTTGGTCAATGTCTGATAATTTTCTAATATTTCTCAGTAGATTCAGGTTGTGAGCCAAATGATTGGTGGACCTGTATCTACAATCCAATTATTGCTCATTATATGAGAAATGAGAGATGTTATGGTACATGTAGTGTTCATTGTTGCAGAATTAGCCATAGTTTCAACCTGTTTTCCTTTGTTCAACATCTGCAGGATCTGATTGTATTGATCCTGAGTAAAGAAAGTTGCTGAAGAGGCACTTGTTGTTACTGAAGAGCTATCAGCTGCTGAAGCATATGATGGAACCACATTAGCAGTACCTCTTTGTTGGATAGATGAATCATATGTTATGCTGGCAGTGTGCATATGCACCTTTGGAATCAAGAGTACATTCCCCTCCTTTCCAGCCTCTAAAATCAGTGGGGTAACCATGAAGTTTATAACAATTTGCTATAGTGTGAACTTTAAGGTGACAAAAGTCACATTAAAGAGATGACTTTCCAAAGATGTTTCTGGACTTATAACCATGATTGTAATTACCAGTAGGGGCTCTATTACTCAGTAGAGTTGTAGGATCACCAACACTAACAATAGCATTATTTCTTCTCTGACTTTCCACATTAATGATAATTGCATAAGCCTTGTTTATATTAAGTATTGGTCTAGTCATGAGAATCTGATCCTTAGCATTGTCAAAAGTATCATTTTGTCCAGTAAGAAATTGATACAACTTTCGAAGCTGATAATGTTCTGCATTTTGTTTAGATTTTGGACAATCACAAGAAGGAGGAGGAACTAAAGTCTCACATTCATCCCATAATTCTCTGAGTTTTGAAAAATATTTAGACACAGATAACAGATTTTGTGTCAGCTTCCGAATTTCCTTATGTAAGTAGAAGGATCTAGATGCATTGACCTTATCAAACCTCTCATGAAGGTCTTCCCAAACCTTATGAGCATCAGAAGCGTATATCAGAGAACTAAGTAAATTTGGAGTAACAGTATTCATTATCCAAGCCAACACAATAGCATTACACATATCCCATAGCTCATGTAGGCTAGGATCAAACATGTGTTTTTTACAGGTTCTTAACACAACACCTAGTTTGTTTTTACCATGCAATACAATTTTCATAGATCTACTCCACAATGAATGATTCTCAGAACCTCGAAGTTGAATTGAAATGAGAACTGCACCTTGTGTATCAGACTGATGAATATAGAGAGGTTGATTGCGATGAACTAAGACTACATTCTGAACATGTAGTGTTGGAGTGGCTGGGGCAGAGGAAGTATTCTCTTCGATAGTCACTATAGTAATCAATTAGCAGATCTTCAAACAATAATTGAGATTGAAGTTTTCAGTGAATCAATATGCAATTACAGAGGAATTATCGCTGTAGGTCACGAATTTGAATGCGAGCTCAATTTGTGAGAGTTTTCTACTTACTTCTCTTCGCAGCAAGCTTCTCCTAATTGCTTAACCATGTAACGACACCGGAGCTTTGGTACCATGTTAATGGAGGTCAGTTATGGAGGTGAGCAGAAGAGGAAATGAGGCGCGAGAGAGAAGGAAGTGAAGCACATTCTTTGGTATCAATATTGAGCTACAAGTCAGAAAATGAAAATAGAACTCCCTATTTATACACGTGGCTAATTAACTAACTAACTAACTAACCACCTTGTTAACTTAATCCTACACTAATGACAACTCATTAAGTACAACTGTAAGCCAGCTGTGTAACTGCTTCTAACAACCAGCCTCAACAATTTTATTCAAAACAATTGAAGGGTATTTTAGTAACTTATCAGTTACAGTATAGTACGATACAGTCAAACGAAACAACAAAATGTTAATTAACAATAGCAAACGATACAGTCTATTCAAACGTTGTATCCATAAAACGATACAATACAATACAATAAAACGATGGATGAGGATGATCCAAACATTGCGTAAGAGAACAAAGGTAAAAACAAAGATAAAAAGGAAAGGAAAAAAAGGTTGTTGCGTGGGGACATGGCAACACGGATTATAGTGAAGGAAAGAAGAATAGTATGGAGTACACATGAAAAGAACTGCAAATGTAAAATATGGCGCAGTGGAAGAAGTTGTCGTCGTCGTTGTAATAATAATGAAATTCAATTTCTAGAGGGATGTGTTCCCTTGTTTACATACTTTTACACTGACTTTTTACTGAAAGAATAAGCCTAACATATCTTTCTTTGTTTTGACATATACACAGCACAGCACATGCCCCATTATATGCCCAAACTAACACCTAACAAAGTGTATGTTGATGTACCCATTGACCCATCCACCCCCATTTTGGACGCTTTACTACTTTTCTTATCATTTTCCACAGAAAATAAGGTTTTCCATTCTTTTTTGTTCTTTCTAATAATCTGCCTCGGAAGAAATTTTAGCACCTATTGGTCCCATCCAACAATAATGCGATACTCTATCTAAAATTAGTTGAGAAGTTCTAAATTGATATATGATTTTTGATGAAGCGTTGGGAAAATCAGTGAGTTTAATCTTTGATACAAAACATTTAAGATCATATAGAAATAATTTTGAATTTTAAAACGACGAGTTTAAGTGTTAATAACCGCGTTTTAAATTTAATACTTATATATTTGAGCTCACGGCCTCGAGATCATAAATGGGGCATTGTTGTTACCGTGCCTTACTTACGATACAAAAATGGTTGAATAAAAAAAAAGATTGATGTTTGTATTGAATGAAAGGGCGTTTAATTTCCCGTGTAGAGTGGTCAGGAACGGGAAGGGGAAATGAAACTAAGGAAGAAAGAAATGGTGGCCCATGTGCTTCCCACCTACTAAACTCCGATGAGTCGTTTCCTGCTTGGTCCCTTTCCTATTTCCATGTGAACCAATTTCAAAACAAACAAACCATATTATTTGCTTCTTTCACTCTGGGGAAGTACACCAACTAGCTACTATATATTATTGTTATTTTCATTTGTCGCATTCTCTCATATATATACATGTATATGGCTCCTTTTCTTAGGATTTTACTGCAGTAATCAGAGTCAGTTTCAGTGATGTCTTGTTCATTTATATGTCCAACTTGGAGAATAAAATGCAGGTGGCACCACTACGATGGCATAGGCGAGCTAGGTCATGATTTGTAGCTTATAAGTTGGGAATTTTAATTCTAATTATATTCTAAACTAATAACTTATATATATTTAATGAACTTCTCAAGATATTGAGATCGACGAACTATAACAATACACTGACTCCACCCCTACAAACTTGTCATCTTAACAATATTAATAATAAAATTATGCACACAAAGTAATCTCCCAAAAAGTGGTTTGAGCAAAATTTTGTATAAGGCTTTACTTCATTTTCTAAATTGCGTGTTCAGTTTGCATATTCTTAGAAAAATATTACTACTCCCATACCCCCGAAAATATGTTGGACATGGCTATCATTGTCAACCTAATTGTAGATGAGTTAAATCACATAACTGGTATTTGATAGTATCACGAGTAATGTTTGATTTGATTTTTTAAAAGGGGCTGTCTATGTATTTTACCTTTTTATAATGAAGCAAACAACATGTACTAAGTGATCATGATAGTACAACTACGCACTTTAATTTCACATACTCCTTCATATTAATTGATGATGAATAGCTCTCAAAGTTGTCCTATTAGTTAAGGCTACCTATTTAAGTGTGATTTTTCTTAAAGGAGGAAAACTGAAAAACGTGTAAAGGTTTACACATTTTTCTCATCTAGGGAATGGGCCATTCTCAGCATTTGTTTGGTCTTGTGGTCCATTTGGATGGCATTATGGAGCCATGCATGTGGACTAAACCGACTCTGCAATTATATTTGCATGTATCCACGACTGAACGCCAAGGGCTGGATGTACTCTCGAGTTCAATTCAATTCATAACTTTTGATATGGGTATAAATTTATATATGTAAAAATTTACTAAAATCTCATAAAGTATTAGATTTGAACTCATAATTTTAACAGACAATAAATTTAAAAGGTGAACTCATTAAATTTAAATTTTGAATCCGCCTTACCTAAAAACCTCTTCTTTTTTTGGTAAGAGGGGAAACATACAGCCGCTACAACCTCTGTCACAACCTCTACCTTTCAGATGAGCATTTTGTGTGCATTGGGTAAACCTCCTCCTGTGTAATAGCATGCAAACTACACAGGGGATTAAACCGCACTAAATAAGCCTTTTGCGACAAGCTCAACCCAGAAGGCATTGAAAACCACTTTTAATATGTACTTTTTCGGAAGAATAAACCTAAATAGTTGTCCATCCTAATTGTGTAAACAAAAAATCAGTAAATAAAGACTTTTACTCTACTCTAAAAAAAAAAAAATAGTGAATCTGGTGAACAAACAAACAAGCTTAGATGGATTTACAGTAAATCTATGAATAAGGACTTCCACTCAACTCATTACTATTTTGTGACAGCATATGCGAACATAGTGTAAGCAAATATGTTTTTCAAAATATTTAACTACTTTTGCTGGAGAAATTTTTTTAATTGCAGAGAAGAGGCAATAGCGATTGAATAGTCAAAACTAATTTATATAGCTCATCTCAATTAATTTGCGATTGTAACGCGACTCGATAAAAGGTTTACGTGGACCGAACGTCGATGACAAAATTGGCTTTGTATGCATGTCGGTCGCCTTAATATTGTGTCTGTATTTTCGGTGGCGTACGACTAAAGTCCGCCATTTTTATTGTGCAAATATCCTATTTCTTTTCTATTATATTATTTTATTATATAGAAAAAGAAAGATAATCGACCAAAGATACATATATTATTTCAAAAAAAATCTTACATTTCTTAAATGTAAAGTTGCAAACTATTATTGATACACGTGGGATCCATATTCTATAACCATAATACTCCTTTAAATGTTACTTCATTTGGAATATTCTTTTTTCTCATTTGGTAAAATTATTAATTTTGGTTTTGCAACTAGAAGTTTTCACCGAGAAAGTAAACTTAATTTTTTAATAATAGTGCAACAAAAAGAGATATTAGTAAATATTTACAAGATTTTCGTATTTAGCCATACTGTTTTAAAGCAATTTAAAAATTAAAATTAAAGGGTTTTCATCTATACACACTATTTGAAGACGATCTCAAACTAGAAAAATCTATGTTCAAAAGTAATTTTAAAAAGTAAAGTTTATTAAATCTCAAAAATTAACTTAAGTGATGAGATTTGTTCATACTGTATTAAGAGGCTATCTCTTATATGTTTAATTAATGTAAAATTTTTAATCTACATGGTTTGAACTTACTCTTCCCTGATAAGTTTTTAAATATAATTAAATTATCCTAAACATTATTTTATAGTTTTTATATTATTTCATTATGAAAATTAACATATGATAAATCTATAGAAAAATAAAAACATTTCTCTTATCTCCTTAATTAAGAAAAAAAATTGAAATCCCTATAATAATTTATATAGACTTCTATCAAATGTTTAATATTTTATCACCAGTTAACATCATTTTAAACGAGTTATAATAAGAAGATAATTTGAACTACTATATTGAATGACTACAATTTATATCATGTTATATTTGTTTAGTGAATTTGGTTCTCTTTGTTTGAAGTAGTAAATTAGCTATTTAGGGGTGCGAGGCCTCTTGGAAGTTCTTTTTATTTACTGTACTAAAAATTTCTCTTGATTTTGTTGTATACAAGACATGAAGTAAAATCAATAGTAAATTTTTTTCCATCTTTTATCGTATTGTAAAGAATGATGTTGTTCGTGTTAACTTTTATCAAGTAGTTGATTGTTCCCACTGTTGAAACTCACACCAATTTGAATGTATTCAAGAATAGTTTACAGATAGATTAATAAGCTTCTTATTCTAGAAAATTTGTTAATATAGATGACACTTGTAGCTTTTATGTATTCTCTTGCAAAATATTCAAATAGGAAAATAATACCATTGAAATCAAATTTTCAATTTGATGTTTATGTTTGATATGGATGTTTAAAATGAGTATTATAGTACGTAATCTTTTTATGTTAATTGGAGCAACTTAAACAGATTATAATTTATAGTTTAATTTTAAGTAAATTATTAAAATAGATTAATTATAAAATGTGATCCCCAATATCATTCTCTATCCGTGATTAAATAGATATAATAAAGATCAATTTATTTATCAAAAAATTAATTAAAACCCGACAAATAATAATTTGAAGACTATAATATTGAACCTGAGTCTTTCCTCGTCTAGTTCAGTATAGAAAATGTCCGAAATTGAATAGTCTTAATTAATGAATGGCAATTGAATATTTGAATTGATGCATTATCTTTGGAAATGTTTCTTAGTCTTGTTCAAATGAAAAGGTTCTTCCCACCTGACGTCGCCCTTTAAATAGATAATACCGTGTCTATACAATTTCCTTTTGGCCATACCTCCACACATTTTTTCATGTGAAGACTGCAGATTGAAAGACTCCAAATCATATGGTATTCTTCGAATCTATAACTAAGAACAGCTAGTCTTGAATAAAAGGACTAAACATGTGAGTCAGATCATTTTCCCAGCATATATATATCTTTTGAATATTCCAGACTTTCCATTCCGTTGGAAAAGATTAACTTGTTGAAAATTAACAAAAAAAATAACTTTCTCCGTGGACTTTTACTTATCTATTATTGACTTTGCACGCCTTTAAAAAAAAAAAAGTATATAATTTACACATGATACCCATATTAATTGATGCATATTTTTGATGGATTTGAGAAAATAATTTGAAATGAATAATTAATAATGTGAGTATAACGGGAAAAAAGAACTCTTGATATGCTAAAAGTGACAAGTAAAAGTAAAAATCTATTCTTAGAATACTCAACAAGTAAAAATGAACGGAGAAAAAAGTCTTTAATTTTGCAAAATCCAAAAAGAGAGAAAAATAACTTGCTTGATTAGATGCATGCACCAAGTTAAAATTTGGAGGGTATGAACAATAATTTTCACTTACTATCAATTAACTTGACTCATATTTCCATTTGTTTACCCTAAAAAATGGATAACAATTAAATTTATATGTGATTTTAAGGGTATGTGGATTAACAAACAATAAATTGCGTTAGATTAAACAAACAAAGGATGTAATAGATTGTCAAACCACTTGAAGAGGGTGATTCCCGCCTCAATAATAGCCCTAATGAGATGTCTGCCCTCGATCTCGGGCTCACAATAACGAAGCACTGATGAACAAGACTAAGAACATAACAAAGAAAATAAGAGTGTATTGCTTTGATATGCATGTTACAGTGTGTTTAGTGAATAATCAGACCCCTCACCCCTTATAAAGTATGGGCATTTTACCCTAAACAATCTTTTGTTTAACCAATCACCGGTTCTCTGTTGATACGTGCCGAGATCCACGCCGTTATATCCGGCTGGTCACTGATATCATGACCTTTTGTTGGTCGTTTTTGGTTACTTGGAAGTGCTCTCCGAGGCCTTTGGGATTCGAACCGAACTCGGAGTCATGGCTCCGATACTCCCGAGGCCGGGTACTTTGTCCAGACCACGGCTGAAGGGGCTCCTGGTCTCGATTCAGGTTCCTTGCCGTTACGTCTCTTGCTTTGTTTGCTTCATAGAAAACCGAGGCATCTCATGGTCTCGATTTCACCCGTATACAGATAGTCTCCTCATTTCTCAGAGAGTAAGTTTACGGAGACGACGAGAAACGACATGGGCTCCTCGATTCCTTCCCCAACACATTGTAACAGAAATGACAAAAGATTTGAAACGTCCCGTCAGACGTGTCATAATGACTTCAAACGCGTGTCAGTCATAAGCAGGCCGTCCTTGGATATAAAACGATGCGAAGCCTCTATAAATACTCCCTTCCTTCATTCATTTTTTACTTTTTGACCAAGTTTCTACCTCGTACCTTCAGGATATCATTGCCTCTCTTCATAACTTAATATTTTTACCTTCGTTGTTCATGAGTTTTCAGCAAATTGAAAGTTTTCGTTTATATTTTATTTTCTCATCAAGACTTTACCCTTCATCTCCCAATCTTCCTTTTCACTTATTCTAACTTTTTTCCAGATAACAATGACAAAGACTTCTAAGACAGTTTCCCAAAAAGTTATTACTTCTTTTTCACAATCGTCCGTCGAAATCGAGGAGAGGGCTCCCGATGTGGTTGACATCGAGAGGTCCGCTCGGGGCGCTACCGATGAACCGACAGCCGAACGTCCCTTGAAATTGTTCATCCCCAGGGCGTGTTTAGTCCCGACCGACTAAAAGGTAAAAAAAAACCCCTCATCGGTGCAAGGCCGATGCGAGGCAATATCTAGGTACATTTGCTCCATCACTGAGGTCGTCCTTCCTGTAGTTTGCAAGGACTACGGCTGGGAGGATAAGGACATAGTAATGCCTGGGCCCGATGACGACATTACTACTGGGTATTTGAATGTTTACGATTACCCCTTCACACTAGGTCCGGTGGACCCGGTTATTCTAAACTTATGTAGGAGGTATAAAATCTGCCTCGGTCAGATCCACCCATCGTTGTGGAGGATCGTAATCCCCCTCTGATTCTTTGTGAACAATCGACTCATGCTTGTTCACCATCGAGCATCTACTCCTCCTGTACAGTCCCCCAAACTTCCGGAGAGACGGATAAAGCTCGTACGACGGGCCAGCAAAGGACCATTTTCATGCATAGACGAGGACCGGGATCGGGGATGGCATGAACGCTTTGTCAGGGTGAGGATCGCAAACTTGATTCTTGTCGAGTTCAGGCCATTCCCCGAGAAGTGGAATGTGTCACGTAAGCCTAAATTTCTTTTAAATGTCGATTTTATGTTTTATCTTCCCTTTTTCTTATTGGTATTTTCAGTGGTGCAGCCGTTGCTCAAGTCCCAAACGCCATTTCTCGACTCAAGGAGTGGATCGAGGGCATTAGCTCGCAGATGCCTTATTGTGAGCGCTCAGTCGTTGGGAGGCTCGTTCTCACGGTAAAATTTCTTTTCGAGATAAGTAATATTAGGCTCCCCTTTTAGCATCACGTTCTTATTTCCTCTCTGTTCTTTTCGCAAGCTTGCCTAAGATCATTGAGCTTAGGCCTTCAGTAGGGATGAGGACTTGTCCTTTGATCCCTCCGCCACAGGACAGTCCGGAGATGCTGCAGGAGAGGACAAGAAAATAAAGGCTCTGAGTTCCCCGAGCTTAGAGAAGACCAAACCAAGGAGAATATTGGCCCGCAAGCCAAAGGACAGTTCTGGATCTCGAGCACCCGACTCGAGCTTGCTTTATTGGCTCAGGGATGAGCCCGAGGAGTATGAAGTTTTTGTGGCCCGTAAACCGATCTCCCCCGAAGAGCGGGTGATTGTTGAACGAGAGATTCAAGAGGCTGACCTCCCTCATATTAGGGAAGTCGATGAAGAGATCAGAGCCAAGACTTCCCGAGATTCTGGTCATGCCCTGAAAGAGACATCCGTTGTAATAGACATTTCAAGTTTGGCTTCTTATACCGAGTCTATGCTCGAAAAGGCTCGAATAAAAGAAGAGTGGTTCAACGAAGGGGTCTATGGTGCGGACGATCCCCTCCGTTCCTTTTTTTAGTGTGTCCACTTAAGCGTTCTCGATGACTTCTCGGGGTTGGGTTATTTGGAAGTGTTGAGGAAAGATCCATCTTCGAACGTCGGTGGGATGAACTCGAGCCCAAAATTAATCAACCGATTTCCCGCCCCGAGCATGGATCCCGTCCAAAAGCGGCCAATAATCATCACTTCCCGGGCGATGCCTAGTTCTTTCTGCTTTAGTTGGAGTAGCTACCTACCTCAAGTGCATGTAGCCGATGAAGAACAGGCAAAAATGAATGAGGTGGATACGTCGTGTTTGTTTAACGAAGCACAACAGGCGTTCAACCGGGTAAGGTGTCATTACATTCTTTTGTCTTTCGATTTAGTTGTTGATATCCCTCATGCCTTTTTTTTTCCTTTATATTTTTGTAGGCCTCGGTACTTCATCATGAAAGTTTCCTCTGGTACCAGACTGAGGTCAACTAGATTGAGGCTGAGGTCAAGGTGTTTGCTGAGAAGAGGGACATGTGTAAGCTTCTCAACGAGCAACGTGAGGAAGAAGCCAAGAGTCTTCGGGCTGATCGGATGCGGCCTAGAAGGAGCATGCCGACCTGGTGGAAAAGGTAAGCATTTTCGAAGTTAGTGTTGATGAGTTAGGCATGGTGACTAACGGCCAAACCTCGCTGGTCCAGAGAAGGTTAACACGGTCGACCAGTATCGGGCTGATATGGACGAGGTAAAGGCCATGACCAAAGGGTGGAAAGGAAAAATGGATTGATTGGCCTCGGAGAAGGAGACTTCCCAGGATCAGCTGACATCGGTGGAAGTCCAACTCTGAGCGACAAGAGAGAAAGCCGAAGCACAAGCTCAAAAAATTGAAGTTCTCCAGTTTCAACTGGGCTCGGCCATTTCAGAACGAGATGCCCTCGGTAAGGAGCTCAAAACAGACAAGTCTGTGTTGGAAATAACCAGGGTCGATCTAATAGAGATGGTGGCCCAATACATGGTTGATGCTGAGGCAACCCAGGACCGCCTGAAATTTTGTCGAGTACATGAAGTGGTTGTCCCGAAGGGAGGCTCTCGAGGAGGTCCATTCCCAGGGTTTCAACCTGTCGGCCAAGATCGAAGATGCGAAAAGGATCGAGGCCGAGGCCAAGAAGGTAGAAGTTGGCTGAGCATGAAGGTGAGGAAGGATCCGAGGGCTCTAACAAAACCAGGGATGGAGAAGACCCCAATTGCTCCAGTGACGAGGTGGGTTTTGGTGAAAATCAAGCTTAGGTGCCTTAGAGATTTTTCTTTGTTTTTGTATTTAGTTCATTTTGTTGAGACCGTTATCATTAGCCTTTGTAAAAGACTTTTATTGCAATTTTATATAAGGCTTTTTTCCATTTGGCAATTTTTGAGTTCATTTCTTTTGGCTTCCCCTTTACGATTGCAAAGTTTTCAAATGCCTAAGCATGAAACGTAGAAATAAGGTCTCGTTCGGATTTTCGAACGAGACTCGTTCTCGATGTAAATTTTGTTCGAATTTTGTGTGGGGCTCGGTATGACTGAAGCTTTCCCCGAAATGCTTGTTAGATGTTTTTAGATTATAGCTTTGTCAAAGGTAGCCTTTGTACCGATTTGGAGATTTTTTTAGTGCTTGTGGGGCTTGATTTGTCAATCTTACCCTCTCCGAGCCATTTCTAGGACGGTCGTAGCCTTTTATATTCGGGTACTTCCTAGTATATTTGTACCTCCGGGCTTCGATACCCGAGCCGTCCGAACCTGCCTTGGACGACAGTCCCCGAGTGGGGGTGGTCGTAGCTTTTTAAGTTTAGGACTTATAGAGGCCGCCTTTGGGCTCGATATCTTTAAGGAACAAATGTAATAGTCTTAAAGGGGAAAAATATGTATCTGTAAGGTAGAAACTTTCTTTCATTCCTGTGTGCAATATACAATATTGTAAGTGAGTATATGCTTCATGTTATGGCTTAGTTGGTCTATGCGCGTATGGTTCACTTGACCGTTTGGCCCTTAAAACAAATCCTATCCACCGAGCCCAGACTGATCAAGCACAAAGTTTCCTTCCTTGCTAAAATTATTACCCGAGTGTGATGGCCCCCAGTATTCGAGGTCGACCATCGAGAGGGCTCGAATACTGTTGATGCGACCATCGATTCCAGTTCATAACCGATCTTTGATTCTAAGTTAGCACGATCTACTGTTGCCTCATTAAAAACATTGTCGAAAAACCCATTTGGGACAAAACCGATTCAAGGGAAAAAGAATGCAACACGTGCTTTCAGGCCTAACAGTTGCACCAATCTTTGGTCTTTGCCTGCAAGTGTTAGTCTAGTTCACAATATATGTAAATAAAAAAAAATGGTGTCGTACCTTAGCAATAGTATCGTTTTAAGTGGGTCACGTTCCAGTTGTTAGGAAGTTGCTCACCATTCCCTGCTTCGAGCTTGTATGAACCTTTACCAGTAATCTTGATAATTCGATATGGACCTTCCAATTTCGGTCCCAACTTCCCTTTGTTTGGGTCCCGGGTATTAAATGTCGCCTTTGTTAATACCAAGTCCCGGATATTGAAGCGTCGGAGGTTGGATCTCCCGTTGTAATACCTTTTTGTCTGCTGTTTTTGGGCGACTAACTGGAAGAGGGCGGCCTCGCGCCTCTAGTCCAATAGTACCAAGATCGTGCTCATGGCCTCACCATTTGACTCTTCACTCGTATATCGGAACCTGAAACTTGGTTCTCCCACCTTGACCGGTATTAGCGCTTCGGCATCGTAGCCTAACGAGAATAGTGTGGCCCCGCTACTATATTTTGAGGTCATACGGTACGCCCACAAGACTTCGGGCAAAATTTCTTTCCATTTTCCTTTGCCGTTGGTCAGTCTCGTCTTAAGGTTTTGGGGTATGGTCTTTTTTGTAGACCCTGTCTGTCCTTTCCCATTAGGGTGGTAGGGTGTTGATAGGATCCTTTTGATCTTATGGTCCTCGAAAAATTTTCTCACCTTACTGCCGATGAACTGATCTCCGTTAACATATATAATCTCGGCCGCCATTCTGAACCGACATATTATGTAGTCCCAAATAAAATCAATGACTTCTTTCTCCCTGACTTTTTAAAATGCCTGAGCTTCAACCCATTTAGAAAAAATAGTCAGTCATAAATAATATAAATTGAGCCTTATCGGGTGCCCATGCAGGCAACCGACGATGTCCATTCCCCATTTCATGAATGGCCAAGGTGAAAAACTATATGCAGCAGCTCCCAGAGCTGGTGGATCATCGGTGGATGCCTCTGACAGTCGTTGCTTAGCATCTTTCTATATATCGATCCAGTAATAGCCAGCTCAGATTATTTTACGAATAACGATTCGGACCCTGAGTGGATTCTGCAGGTGCCTTCATGAACTTGCCTTAAAACGCATTTGATGTCTCCCGGCCCCGGACATACGGCAAGCGGGCCATCAAATGTTCTTCTGAATAGGGTGTTATCTTGGGAGAGGCTGAACCTAGCCGCCTTTGTACGCAGAGCTCTTGATTCTTCAGGATCTGAGGGTAGCTTCCTGGTCTTTAGGTAATCTATAAACTTGTTTCTCCAGTCCCAGGTTAAGCTTGTCGAGTTTATCTCGTTGTGGCCTTCTTCCAGTACCGATTTCATTAGTTGTACGACCGTTCCTGAGTTGAACTCATCCTCATCAGCGGACGGCCCCAAGCTAGTTAAAAAATCAACTTTGTTGTTTTGATCCTGGGGTACATGTTGCAGGGTACACTCCATGAACCGATGTAACGTTACCTATAGTTTATCCAGGTATCTTTGCATTCTTTCCTCTTTCACTTCAAATGTCCCATTGAATTATTTCACCACAAGGAGGGAATCGCATTTAGCTTCGATCATTTCGGTCCCCAGGCTTTTTAGCCAATTTGAGACCTGCAATCATTGCCTCATACTCGGCCTCATTCTTAGCCAATTTCACAGTTCTAATAGATTGTCTAACTATGTTACCCGTGAGTGGCTTTAACGCAATGCCAAGTGTCGCACCCTTTCTTTCTCGCGAAATCGGGTTCCGCATTTGGGACAACTCCCTTCCTTTTGAGAGAGGTATGGAAAGTGAAGAGTCGCCACCTAAAGGATTCATGGTGCGTTAGGGCACCAATAACTCATGAAAATCGGTCTACGTTACCAGAGATTGGGTAAGGGCTTGAAATTACCTTGAGGGGAAGGTGTTAGGCACCCCTCGAGGTCCACAATGGTGGGTCCCGGCAAAACTTACTTAGTAAATTAGTCATTTAACAGATAAGCAGTCTAAGGACACATATGTAAGCAAGATGAAAGGAGTTTGAAAGGTAAGCAGTATGAGAACACATATACAAACAAGATAAAGGAGTCCTAAGTTATTAGCCTATAGGATCATATCCGTACAATGCCCGGTAATCCTTCCTCAACTAGAGGGGTTACACGTGACATTAGCGCACATGTCATCATATCCTTTTACTACCCAATTACCCTCCCCTTAGCGGTTATAAGCGATTTTAATTTAGACGGACTCTAAGCGTGCATTACCCGTCCCTTCCTGGTGGTCCCCGAGGTTCTTAGGACCTCTAAATTTTAGGTAGTTCTAGACTCTCCTAAGGTATTTAAAAGAGAAAATCTAAACGACAAGCAAGAACAAATAGGACATTCACGTAAGGAACAATTAAAAGGCTCACTTTTACCTCCTCAAATATGCAAACAATAGCACGTCTCAAACAACAGGATTTCAGACATTTCAAAGTCCTAAAACATAATATCTATGTGAGCATGAAAACAGACTGTATGCAATCTATCAGTGGAGACCTAATTAATTTGCCTACTGATTTTTAGGACTTGCTGAATCT
Source organism: Nicotiana paniculata (assembly GCA_005239505.1). Taxonomy (NCBI): domain Eukaryota; kingdom Viridiplantae; phylum Streptophyta; class Magnoliopsida; order Solanales; family Solanaceae; genus Nicotiana; species Nicotiana paniculata. Next base: position 70,969 of record ML306254.1, read on the forward strand.
GGGCAGTTCATAAATAATTGAACAAAGCACAGTTTTACCACTTTTATAAGGCCTTAATTACCTATAGGCTTGCGTAAGCGTGGTTCAGGGATACCCTATAACATGTTGTCTAAAAATGCAAACAGAATTCTGAAAATTGACTAAAGGAGAGCAAGCAGTTTGAGTTAAATATGTCCTATAAACATGCTTGTCTAAGTGTTGATGGCTGTCACACCTCCTTTTTCTACTACCCCCAGATTAATGAAGGGGTAATAAGGAAGTTTTTTCACTTTAAGTGACATTATTCGGATTTGGGATTTATTTGTTTATTTCAGAGTCGCCACCCGATTTTTTGACGATGTTCCGGGACACCGTGTTATTTAAAAATCCCAAACCGAGGAAATTTTGACTCTGTTTTAATTTGTCTGCGACCAGAAATCCGAGTAAGGAATTCTGTTAACCCGGGAGAAGGTGTTAGGCATTCCCGAGTTCCGTGGTTCTAGCACGGTCGCTTAACTATTAATATTTGGCCTAANTTCACTTGAGGGAGCATTTTCAATTTTAAAATCAATTAGGACATTTATGGATTTATCTTGGACAAGTTACGATGGCGTACACTTGTTTGTTGTTGGACACGTCGCAAACACGTTACATGAAATGCACCCGTGATTGCTATGTGCAATTTTATTTATTGTTTGGAGTTGAGGGTCGGGGCCACGAGTTGCCACACCCGAATGTAGTTTAGGGTAATTTTGAGGTAATATTTGATTATAATATTTGATTGTCTACTAAATTTCACACTAACAAAAGTATTCTTCAACCTATAGCATGTGTAGAAGATTGTTTTAGGCCTAAATTCACTTAGTCTAAAAGGACGGACATTTGGGCCAT
>ML306255.1:0-70908 GCA_005239505.1 Nicotiana paniculata
GGGAATCTGATAATCTTTGTTTACTTTTCAAGTGATATCCTCTGAATTATGTCAAATCCCAACAACAACAACCAGCAAAGGAGTTGAACCCCAGTCCCATCGCCTTCAGGAACCCTGCGTGGTTCGAGGGAACAATCCCCGAAAAGATCCAATAACAACAATGGTGATAATGATCAAACTATGGAACAAGATCGTGTAAAGAAAATGATTGCAGAGTATGTGAGCCAAGCTTTGCAAGAATTTGAGAGCGGATTACCGACATCGTTACCTACACCGCCGACGCCACCCCCCAATAACACCATCACCATGGAANACTAATCATGCAGAAACAGATGAAGGAGCAGTACGATCGCATCGAACAAATTCCTGGAGTACCACCTATCATCAAAGGCATCGATGTTGATAGATATTCTCAACAACCTTGGAAGCCAAGTGTGGCACCTTGCCTATACCCAAGAAGTTTGAAATGCCTGACGTTCCCAAATATGATGGAACAACTCACCCACGCGACCATGTGACTGCTTTAACTACTGGGGTAAGAGGCAACGACTTAATGTAACAAGAGATTTAATTAGTCCTTGTCAAAAAATTTGGGGAAACACTTACCAAAGGGGCCCTAACCTGGTATTCTCTTCTCCCTGAAAATTCTATTGACTCTTTTGCTGAGCTTGCAGATTCGTTTATAAAAGCACACTCTGGTGCACAAAAAGTTGAGAAGAGAATGGAAGACATATTCAAAATAAAATAAGGAGACACGGAACTACTCTGTGAGTTTGTAGACAGGTTTCAACGAGAAAGAATGTAGTTATCCAGGGTGCCTGATAATTGGGCATCCATGGCCTTTGCAAGCAATTTGAATGATAAAATCTCAGAAGCCATGAGACGACTTAAGGAGAGTCTAAGAGAATTCCCCGCTACAAAATGGAACGATATATATAACAAGTACAGTACTAAACTCAGAATAGAAGAAGATATCATTGCTCGTTTGAGAGATGAAGATCATTCCAGATCCAGATGTCCTGAATCAGATAAAATATCAGGTAAAAACAGGTACGATCCTTACTTAGGACCCTCGGGATGCGATATCCACCCCAGGTTTGAAAACACTAGGTTGGACTATAGACCACAAAGAAGAGACATAGTCTCATCCTCGTCTAGATCAAGAAAAGATCGAGTAAACGACCTAGAGGTAGTACTCAAATTGGGGATCATACCTTTAATGTAAGTACTACTGAACTTGTCTCAATATTGAGGAACATGGGAGACAAGGTTAAGTGGCCCAAAGAGATGCAGTCAAATCCAAGCAGAAGAAACCCAGATCACTGGTGTAAATTTCTGAACGATCATGGGCACAAAACTGCAGATTGCAGATTTTTACAAGGTGAAGTAGAAAATTTATTAAAACAGGGCTATTTAACAAAATTGTTTAGTGATAAAGTTAAACAGGTATATATGAGGAACATGCAGGAGCCCGCAAAGCCTACTTCTCCAAAATGAACCGTCAACGTGATACACGGGGGTGAAGAAGTAAACGGAGTGATTTGAAAAACAACCACAACGGTCACAATTACACATGGGAAACGGGATCGTGAAAATATGGAAGAAGACAATATAACCTTCATTGATGCAGATATCAGCGGATTAATGCTTCCGCACAACGATGCTCTGGTAATATCTTTACTTATTCATGACACTAACGTAAAAAGAGTGTTGATTGATCCATGCAGTTCAGTCAATATCATTTTGCTAAGAGTCGTGGAAGAAATGCTACTGGGGAATCAAGTAATCCCAAAAGCACGANCGCGCGAGCCATATCAAGGTTTGATAACTCTACGGTTATAAGAAAAGGAGAAATTGAGCTTAGCACTTATGCTGAAGGGGTGATCACAAGTGCCAGGTTCCAAGACATCGATACTGACATGGCTTATAACATGATCATTGGAAGGGCATCGATCCACGACATGAAAGTGATACCCTCCACGTTGCATCAGGTAATTAAATTTCCCTATGAATGGGGGATTTAACAAATCAAAGAAGATCAGCAGATAGCAAGAAATATAAACTCTGTGGTACACTACAACAAGAAAATAGAGGTGGAAGAATTATGAGATAAGGGAATCTCCCAAGCAGGTAACACAGCCCAAACAAGCATGGAAGAAATTAATACCCAAATAGGTACGGAAGGTATTATTTCTGAAACAAGTACACAAGAAAATACTAACGAGAAGAAAAGTCAAGTTACTACGGAAGTGTATTATACCACACTGATGCATATTCCAGATCGGACGTCATTCGTGAACTGCAGGAAGATGAGCACATCAAAAAAACTATGGAGGAGCTCGAAGCTGTTCTGTTGTCTGAACAAAAGCCTGAGCAGAAAGTGTATATATGCACGAGACTAGGCCCCGCTCGAAGAGGTAAGTTAATTGATTATTTAAAGGCTAACGCAGACTGATTTGCATGGTCCCACTCATATATGATAGGCATCCCACCAGAAGTGATGACTCATAAACTAAATGAAGATCTACCCTTCGTACCTGTTAAGCAGAAGAAATGAAAGCAAGGACCATTCAAGAACCAAGTGATCGACGAAGAGGTACCGAAACTCTTGAAGATTGGTTCGATACGAGAGGTAACATACCCTAACTGGTTAGAAAACACCGTGGTAGTACCTAAAAAGAATGGCAAGTGGAGAGTATGCGTAGATTATACTGACTGGAATAAAGCATGCCCCAAAGATTCATTCCCATTGCCACATATAGATCAAATGATTGATGCCACAGCAGGTCATGAATTATTGAGCTTTTAAGATGTATATTCTGGTTATAATCAAATTAAAATGAATCCCTCAAATGAGGAAACAACTTCTTTCATTACAAACAGGGGAACTTACTGTTATAAAGTTATGCCTTTTGGCTTAAAAAAAGATGGAGCGAACTATCAAAGGTTAGTGACTAAAATGTTCCAAGAACATCTTGGAAAGACGATGGAAATCTATATTGATGATATGTTGGTAAAATCAACACAAGCACAAGAACATTTCCAGCATCTCTCTACTGCTTTTGATATTCTACGCAGGTAGAATATGAAGTTAAATCAAGAGAAATGCATTTTTGGAGTGCAATCAGGTAAATTTTTGGGTTTCCTTGTGTCAAACAGAGGAATAGAGGTAAATCCCGCTAAAATTAAAGTTGTAGAGGAAATACTTGTATTTTAAAAAATAAAAAGGAAGTTCAAAGACTGATAGGGAGAATAGCAGCTTTGGGTAGGTTTATTTCTAAATCTCCGAAAAAGGTTTTAAATTCTTCTCAGTTCTCAAAAAACAGAATCAGTTTGAATGGACTGAAGAATGTCAGCAAGCCGTCAAGAACCTGAAGATTTATCTATCGAAACAACCACTGCTTTCAAAGCCAAAAGAAGGGGAAAGATTGTACATCTACCTGGCTGTCTTAGAAATTGTTGCAAGTGGAGTATCGGTAAGAGAAGAAAAAGGTAAACAATCACCTGTCTATTATGTAAGTAAAACTTTGCTAGATGCTGAGACTAGATACCTACATCTGAAAAACTTAGCCTTCGCTTTAATCATAGCATCTACAAAATTACGACCTTATTTTCAATGCCACCCAATCACCTTTGTGACCTCATATCCTTTAAGAAATATTCTGCATAAACAGGAATTGTGAGGAAGATTAGCCAAGTGGTTCACAGAATTAAGTGAGCATGAAATAATCTATCAGCCTAGGACTGCAATTAAGTCTCAAATACTAGTTGATTTTGTTGCTGACTTCAGTAATAGCATTGTATCTGAAGTAGAAAAAGAGTTACAACTCTTTAAAAGTGTTAATCCAGGCCTATGGACCTTGTTCACCGATGGTTCTTCAAATATAAAAGGTGCCGGCTTAGGCATAGTCTTGATATCACCCACGGGTGAAAAGGCACGACAAGCTATAAAGTGTTATCCTATCACTAACAATGAAGCAGAGTACGAAGCTGTTATTGCAGGGCTTGAGCTCGCACGGGAGCTCTCAATCGAGCAAATTGTGATCAACAACAACTCACAACTGGTAGTAAATCAGATACAAGGGACTTACATCGCCCGAGAGACTAGAATGCAACAGTATCTGGAAAAAGCACGAGAGCTCGTGAGACAATTCAAAACATGGAAGGTAACACAAATACCTAGAGAGGAAAATGCAGAAGCAGATGCATTAACTAACCTCGCAGCAGGCACGAAAGTAACGAACAAAGACAATACAATTGTCGTTCAACTATTTCATTCAATAATAGACCAGGACGGGAATGAGGTAACTTTCAACAACCTAACCTGGGACTGGAGAAATGAAATTCTTAATTTTTTGCAGAATGGCACCGTACCTGAAGACAGGATAGCAGCTCAAGCACTTTACCGCAAAGCTGCACAGTACTGCCTTATTCACAACTCACTTTATCGCAAGATGTTCGGAGGACCCCTAGCTAAATGCCTCGGACCTAATCAAATGGAATTTGTGATGAAAGAAGTCCACGAAGGACACTATGGAAATCACTCAGGGGCGAGCTACTTAGTGAAAATACTAATCAGAGCTGGGTACTATTGGCCTAAGATGGAAGAAGAAGCCAAGAATTTTGTATCCAAATGTGACAGATGCCAAAGTTTTGCCAATAACATGCATCGGCCAGCAGAATTATTACATACAATAATATCCCCATGGCCTTTTATTAAATGGGGTATGGACATAGTGGGACCTCTTCCCACAGCTAAAGTATAGGTACGGTTTTTACTCGTGCTAACCGACTATTTTACAAAATGGGTAGAGGCAGAAGCGTTAAAACAAGTGCGAGAAACGGAAGTTAAAATCTTCTTATGGAGAAACATAATATGCCGCTTTTGGAATACCAACGGAAATCGTGTGTGATAATGGCCCACAATTCATAGGCTCGCAAATCACAGAATTCTTCGAAAGTTGGCAAATCAAGCAGATCACTTCAACGCCGTACCACCCTCTGGCTAATGGTCAAGCTGAGTCAACGAATAAGGTCATCATCAACAATCTAAACAAGCGGCTGGATAAAGCCAAAGGAAACTGGCCTGATGAGTTACAAGCAGTACTATGGGCATATAGAACAACTTCAAAGATAGCCACGGGAGAAACTCCGTTTGCACTTGTTTATGGCTCAAAAGCCTTAATACCTGTGGAGATTGGCGAACCAAGCATAAGGTTCTCAACAGCCATGGAAGGTGAAAACGATGACTAATTAAGGACTTACCTGGACCTGCTCGAACCACGGAGAGAAGCAGCATCGGTACGGATGGCAGCTCAAAAACAAATCATAGAGCGTTATTACAACCTTAAAGCTCATCTCAGGTACTTTAAGATTGGGGAATTCGTCCTCAAAATATTCTTTCAATCAATGAAAGAAGCAGGTGCAGGAAAGCTAAATCCAAATTGGGAAGGACCTTACAAAATCTGAGACATAGCTGGGGAAGGTGCCTATGTGTTAGAAGCTATGGATGGCAGAGTTTTACCAACAATCTGGAACGCCATCCATCTAAAGAAGTATTACTTCTAAAAGAAAAGAATACCCCCCGTTAGGTATCACACGTTCGATTTTATTTTTAACATTTAAATATTTTACTAACTTTTTTAGATGATAGGCACAAAGCTAACCCATCACCAGATGATGATATTATACCTTCAAAGACGGGAGGAAATAACACAATTCTCGTTCTAAGGTTACACTTTCTGATGGACATTTTAAAATGGTTAAGCAGTCATCATCTAAAAAACTATATATCTTGGAGTCGGAATGTATTTCCTTTTCAGGAAAAGGACCACAAGGAAGAAATAATCAAGTGCTTGAGATTTCATTCTTTAAATCTCAAACACTTGGGGGACTATACAGTATGGAAGGCTAAGACGAAGAAAAGAAGACTATCATAAAGTCAAAATCTCGAGCCTGAAAACCCATCTACCCAACAAGACAAGTGACACGAGCAGAATCGAAAGAAATCAAAAGATCCATCCAAGTACAAAGCCTAATGCAAAAAGCAAAAACCTTCGAACATATTCAGGTTGAAAGACAAAAATATTAGTCACGAGAAAGAAATGTACATCTTTATACTTATTCAAAGTTGTTGTAACAATAACAGTTAGGGGTAAAAGATCATCATCAATGTACTCATTCAAGAAACTGTTCTCAAATAAAACAGTTATGGATGAAAGATCTAAATCCTTGTATTTGTTCAAGAAACTATTATCAAATAAAAACAGTTACAAATAAGAAAACATTTCCCTCGTNTTTCTTCATGTCAATTATAAAGGGCCCTCTTGCATAAACTATGCCTATTACAAAAAGACACACACATTTGATATGACATCGTGCCTATTACAAAAAAAAGTACGAGTAGTCTAAAGCATTCCCCATGCAAAACTCAAAGGTAAAACTAAAACCTCGGAAATGAAGCATGCAAAAGACTTAAAGAGTGAAACAGAAACTCAACAAAAGTCTATGTTAAAATGGATAAACAAAGTATTAACTTATACTTAGCCGCATAACATTTTTATATAGATTGTGGTGCCCCTAAGTTGTCATTTGGAGGCTTAAAGGAAATCCAAATTTACCCCCGATGGGACTAGGGGTAACCACCAATTGATACAAAGAAAAAAAAGGGATAAATTAACAAAATCTTTTCAAGAGAGGGGTTGACTTTAGTGGCAGAAGGAGCGGGAGCAACTGAGGATGAAGAAGCATGAGCGGCTGGAATCTCACCATTAGGTGAAGAGAGGTTATGACCTTGTTGAGCCTTCTCCATGGCTTCCTTAGTTTTTGCTATTTCAGCACTAAGGTCAAAACCCTCTTCATTCATTTCCATCAATGTGTCAAGGCGAGAATTCATATACGCCCAGCTCACATCGACAACAGCCACCTCTTCCAAATCTTCATAATACTTTGACCATACTTGAAGCTCAACTCTCAATCTGTCCTTCTCCGCTTCCGAAGATTCACGAGCAGCCCTTAATGGAACAACGAATCCTCTAAATTTTGAGCTTTATCTAAAGCCCTACAAAGGTCTATTTGAGTACGAGTGAGTGATTGCACGAGCTCGCCTGAGTATTCCTCCTTCTGCCCCAACAAGTTCTTCAAATCTCTAATCTTCTCTGAGGAACGGGACAGCTGCTCCACAAATGAAAATCCAGAACACTCTTATCTTTGTCAGCCTGACTGCAAGAAGCCCTCTCCACTGCCAATTCTACTGCCATGAGTCTCATCTGCCGCTTCATGGTACTCCTTTCCTCTTCTAAAGCCTCCATGTCAATCCTTAGGCTATCATATTGTGCTCTCCAATTATCAACATCGACCTGCAACTCTCTTGTCTCTTGGTCTGTGTTTGAAATCCTCTTCATAAGCTCCATGCCTATAAGGTTAATCTACAAGAAATAAACCAGTCAAATATGGTAAATTTCATATACGAGAGTGAAAGAGGATAACTTGCATCATACCTTCAAAGAAGTATGCACGACCTCATTGGCCCATGTAAGAGCATCGTGGCTGGCTAGCTTTGCTTTCTCAGAGGGACTTATCAAAGGCTTGAGCCATACTTCGAGCTCACCCGTTTTCTTAAAAATATTCCCCTCAGATGGAACCTCTATTACCACCTGTCGCATCTCTCTGCTGGAAGACCCTACTTCCCTAACGGAAGGCATGGAAGCAAGCAGAGATGGAACAACAACAGGCACGGAAGGTTGAGGAGCTAGAGAAGCCACGAGCAAAGCAGCAGGCATAGAGAGTTGAAGAGTTGAAGAAGTTACTGGCAAAGCAACAACAGAAGTTGAAATAGCCAAAGGAACAGAGGAAACAACTTCTCTCAAAGAAGCAGGAAAGACAACAGCCAAAGGGACGTCGTCAAGAGCAAGATCAACACCCTCATGAATAGGGGAATGTTAAACATCATCAAGGACAGAGGGCTCAATCACAGACACGGAAGGCAAGGTTAAGGCTGTAAGCTCATCATCTAAAACCATTCGCCTTCTCCGTGGCATGTGCACTAAAGCACCCTCTTCTTCTTATACGGAACGAGACTCACTAATCTTCCTCTTTGAGGAAGATGAACCAACAATAATTTCGTAGACCTGAGCCAAGGACATCTTCGGGATAGATGAAGCAGACACCCCACGAGCGGAGAACCCTATTAAAAGAAAAAAAAGTTAAATGACAAAAAAATAGACTCGAGTAAAGAAAGAAGCAAGAACAAGAGCTTCACTTACCGTGGGTCTTTACTTGCCAACCGTACCTCTCGGCGAGGTACTTCCAAGATCTATCTTCTGAAGGAGCAACATATAACAATTTTTTTACCCAATCACGAATACCGGAGACATTCTCAACAGTATTCATGATTGTTGGGAGAAGGAAAAAAAATATACAGTGTTAATAAAACATCTCAAGTCAAAACAAGAAAAAGTAAATCTGAGCTAAAGCATACTCACGTGCGCGATTCTACTTCTCAAGGAAGGGAAGATTTTCTTCAACCACTAAACCAACAGTAGGTACAGAAAACATACCGGAGGTACCAACCCCTATCCTTATCGTCTCCAGGGGTTACCATCACTCTTTTGCTTCTAGCAGTTAGGGTAAGAACCCCTTCACGAAATAAGGTAGGAGAGTAGAGGTGAATAAGATGGTTGAAGGTAAAAGAAATCGAGGCTAAAGAAGCCAAACTCCTAAGTTATGCGACAACTCGCCACACAAGCGGGCCAACTTGTCCTAAGTAGATATTCAAAAAATGGCAAAACTCAATTATAACTGGGTCAATACGGGGTCTAAACCCTAAAGTGAAAGGATACGTATAAACAAAAGAATATCCCGTATTGTAAGACGTTATTCTTTGATTACTATTCGGAATATAGACAGGAAAGTTAGACCTCCAAAAGCACTCCCTACGAATAAGGGAAATCTGACCCTCAGTTGTAAGGGTTGGATATCTTTCGACACTATGAAGAGACGAAGATTGATCTACTAGAACTTGACTATCCCTAGAAAAAACAAACTCAGCAGGGACAATTTCATCGACTCCAGGTTCATGAAGGTGTTTGCCTCTACCTCTAGACAAAGACCGAGATACCCTAAACCTCGGAAAAACTGGAGATCTAGTGGAAAGATGAGGAACTATCTGAGAAGAAGAGGAGCCCCTCGAAGGAGTGGATCCTAGACTTTTAAGTCTACCACCCCTCCAACTCCTAGTCGGAGAAGAAGATGGCGTTAAACTTTCAATATCTATTACTCTTGAGGTTGGTTTGAAGAAGACATGTTTACAAAGGCAAAGAAGAAAGTTCTTTACAAAAGAAAAAGTTAGAAAAGTGTTTCTCGGAAGAAAAGAAAATAAAACATGTATTTATACTTGAAGACAACCGTCAAACATCAAGAAAAAGGAAAATAATGATGAAAATTCATAATTGAAGATGTCACTTCGGGACTGGAACAGCCACAAAAAGCCCTAAAAGGTGCCAAGTAAATGAAGAACAATTCCGAAAAGGACACGTGGTATGAGCATTAAATGGAAGTGACAAACGACGCCTATGGTGCAGAGAAGGATACAATGATTCAAGGAAAAGTGACGGCAATATATTCCCGCCATAAATGAATATCCACTTACCAAATATTAATCGTTAAATATATGGTAAGTGGGGGGACTATCTGTATTGGTAAAAAAGAGTCTCACACGTAAGCCATATTTTGACAACTCAGCCAGTCACGTGGACATAGGAAAACGCGACAGCTGGATGTGATTCTTTGAAGAGATACGGTAAAAAAAGGCATGGTTCAATAAACCCACGAACTTATCAGCCACGGGAATCTCAACATGATCAAAACGGGAGAGAGGCACGTTTAGAGTGAATCTAGACAAAGCTACGGGCAGATTCAAGGACCCACAATTGATTACTCGAACTTTATATAACTGAATCCCAATTATCCTTTGTAATGCCTCAATAATGTCATAATTAGTCATTAATGAGTAACCATAGCAAGAGTCGTACATTGTAAGAATTTCCTATATAAGGGAGGGGAATACAGCTTGTAAAGGCATCTGATTCTCGAATACAATTAACTTCGATTTTTTATTTCTGCAACACTGTCTATTATTCATTTTTCTTCATTACCTTGATTATCAGTAACCCGTATTCATCTTAAAAATAAGCTTCAGTCAAAGAGTCTAATTCTTTGGTTAAACATGTTGGGCGCCATCGCGACCTGGATTAGGATTTGGGTTGTGACATGAGCATCAATTAATATTTTTTCATAATTTCTACATGTTTTAGGATTTTTTTATTAATTTCTCCCAATATTTTATTATATACATAATCACTAATTACATACAAATGGTTTTATAATAATTTTGTGGCTTAATTTTATCATTTATATTTATACTAAGCTCTAATTATTCCATGAACATCCACATTTACATTTTTAGGGTTATAATTGTGAATAGTTCATGTGTGCATAATTACATTATTTCACCAGAAAATAGCTTTTTATATTGTTATGACATTAAGTAATTATTTAAAATCATTTTTATGCATCAACATCATTTTTTATTATTTATTAGCTATTTTTATAAATTATTTTATTAATTAATTAGGTATTTAACAAATAGCCTCTTTAAATTTATCTTAATTTTGGACCTAGCCCAAAACATTACCCCCAGGCCAAGTAAAATACCCATGCCCAATTCCTATCCAACCGCGCCATCATCAGATCAAATCCTAGCTGTTGATCTCAAAAGATCAATGGTCCAGAATCAATTACATTTTTTAATTACCCCCAACCCCCAAACCGTACTCACTTCCCTCATTTTCGCCGCCTCTGTCTTCTTGTCTTTCTCTTTCTCTCTTAGAAACTTCCCTGGCCCTAGCCGCCGTCACCGGAAAATCCCCCGTTCCATGGGGTTTCTCAATGATTTCAGGCCCATGCCGACCTCTTACCTCTTCTGGTTGTTCGATTTCTTTGTGGTTTGAAGGAATCTCAAAAGACTCAACTTAGAGTCGACCTAAACTCTTCATTTTTGATGAATCTGCCTTGTGTACATCGCTATGTTTGTGAGTATTGTTATCTTTACAATTATGTCTTGAAACTCAGGTTCTTAACTGGATTTTTCTCACCTTGCTCCATTTTTCTAAACCCTAATCTCTTTCTACTGGAGTCTTTTCAGATCCTTGTGGATCTGGGATGATTTTAAGCTTATCTGGTATTTTTCTTTGAAAACCGCTTGTCTTCCCTTATTATTAATCAATTTCAATGCTTTCTAAAACTAGGGTTTCATCCTAAGTTCTCCGCAAAAAGGATCTAAAGATTCTAAGTGTTTGAATCTGATTATCTTTACTAGTTCATTTGATTTTTCATGTTTGTGTTCTAATCCCTATGTTTGTTTAATTATTTCACGGTTTGTTTCAATGTTTGCCCGTTATTCCTTTCTGTCTATTAACAGAGATTATTTTTGTTCGACTAATTATGGTTTGCAATTATATTATTCTGAGATTGTTAACTGACTGATTTTATTTGTACACCTTATTTATGAACTCTGATTTATTCTTTGCCTTATTTCTTTTACCTTGTTAACTGCTATATAATCCCCCCATTCTGACTTCTTAAAACACACGAACACAGTCAGAAAGTTACACCCACACACAAACTCTTGCTCTTACATACTCTCCATTACAACTCTTTCTGTTACTTGTGTTTTTTGCACTGTCAAGCTAGCTGGAAGCCAAGGCTAGACTCTTGGATCCTATTTGCTTCACTTTTCTGTTGCTATCTCTTATCTGGTATGCCTCCACTCCTATTATCATTCAATATGCTATGAAGTTAAACCTATGTGCTTCCTGTTTATTGATCTTAATCAGCATGACTACTTCTGTGTAGTTAGTACTTATGTCTTTCCTGTTTATTGATCTTAATCGGCATGACTACTTCTATGTAGTTAGACCTATGTCTTTCCTGTTTATTACTCTTAATCAACATGAGTACTTCTGTTATCATATGTAGTTAGACATATGTCATGTTATTGCTCTTAATCAGTATGTCCCTATTTATGTTGTCATAATCTCTTCTATGTGCTATGTTTTAATATGCTTATGTTTTGATACCGGCCTTCTAGTCATCTCTTTCTCAACTACTATGCTTCAGTTCCTACTCTCTATGATTTACATGATTAGTTCACCCTGAACCTTAACATGTGCATGTTCATTATATGCTTCTTGTTTATTTCAACCAGTATACTTTAGTATTATTACCTCTTTGTCCCATATGGCTGTGTGGTTAGTTCTTCAATATTCTTCTATTTTTCCGTAAGTTTCGCTGGAACAGCATGACTTAACTCCTAATTAACTTGTCATGTTCTATGTGATAACATGTCCCTGTTTTGCCCATGGCACTTGAAACGAGCATGTCTAACTCCCACTGCCTCACCCTGTTCTGTATGGTAGTGGATTAGTCTTTTCCATTTCACCATGTTTCTCTTTGTTTTTTACATGTCCATATGATCACCTAGTAATAGCTAATGAACTAAGTCAATCCCAGGCTATGTGAAACCTTGTTTGAGTTGATTGTGACTCTGTTTTATCTATTGTTTGAGTACTGGAGTCCATGTCTGAACTCCTTCTGTTAAATGTGGTTCTGCTTGTAGTTCTTGTAATCTGGTAATCTGTTTTTATCCACTTCTAAAATCCAAATTATTTTTTTTCTAAAAATATCTCCCACTTTCATATACTATTTTCAAATCCTAAACTTAGATATCTAGGGTCCTGCCCCTCCAGTGTGAGCACTGCCTAGGAGTCCATGAGACTCATCAGAACTTTGACACACTAGGGCTGGCCTTTCCAAATTTGTTCACAAATTGTTTCTTTGAAAGGTTCTGGTGTGAGCATTTCCCGGGGTCCCTGAAGCCCTTGGAACTTTGACACACCAGAAGCCCATTTGGTGTATTATGAGCTACTGGTATACTCCAGATTTGATTGAAGGCCTGGCTTCCAAGTTTGCTTTTTGGCCTGTCAAGGTTCCTTATAGTATAGTGATTTCCATTAAGTAATTCATTGGTATTGGTCTGTAATAATAACTCTTGTAAAAACAGATATGGGGTTATTAGTAAAGCTGGGAGGGATGTTTATATATCTTTGTTGTTATCGGGTAGAAATCATGCCTATAGGATTGTTGTGATTATTTATATGCATTAGAAACCATGCCTGTAGGACTTATTTCATTATTCGTCCTGAATTTCAACTTTACATCCTATAAACCCTATTATAGGACGTTTATCAATTCTGTATCAAAATTCGCGTTCATGCGTATATTCAAGTCTCAATGTGCATTAGAAACAATGCCTATAGGATCTTCTTTGGGAATTATCAAAGTCGTATAACATTCTGCTCACTTAGATTTCATGTCCATAGGGAATCATATTTAAAATCAGTCTTGACAACTTAGGTATCATGCTTATAGGGAAAGTGTATAAAAATCAAATTCTTTGTCATGAAACAATGCTTGCAATCAGTTTCAGTACATAGACAGCATGCCTATAGGGTATAAAGGATAAAATCTGTCTGTTTAAATTAATCACTGGCTTATAATCACGTTCTGGTTAACATTTAAATGTCATGCCTGTAGGATCATGCCGGTTATCACCTAGGGAAGCCTGTAGGATAATTGAAACCCTGAGTTAAAATTGTGTTTCTTGCCAGATTGAACAAGTGATAAAAAATCAGCAGGCAAACTAATAGGTACTCACTGCCTTAATAAATTTGCTGCATATTCTGTTTGTGCTCATTTAGGTATCCTGCCTATAGGACTCCTAAATCTTTTAAAGCTGCCTGTTTGAATAGCGTGCATTTGTTTGTCTATTTGTGGAGGTAAATATGAGCCCCCTTAAGTGATCTCTTATGTTATAGTCCTACTTTTTTTGCTTGCTGCTTAGTTTTCTCCTTTTAAGCACCATATGTGAGTCTAGAACCACCTTTAATACAGGTCTGAAACACCTCCGGGACCACGGGTAAGGGACGGTTAATGCACGCATATGGCACGTATTGGATGTTGCTAGAATGCATAGGTAATAATTAAGGGGAGGGTAATTGGGTAGTAAAGGATATGATTACCGAGTATTGCATAGAAGTGATGCTATAGGTTAATAAACTTAGGACCCCCTTTATTACCATTTTAAAATAATCTCTATTTGTTTAAACTGCTTTATTTTCTTAAAAGATTAATTCGCTTAAATTGAGTTTGGTCGGGACCCACCATTGTGGACCTCGAGGGGTGCCTAACACCTTCCCCTCAAGGTAATTTCGAGCCCTTACCAATCTCTGGTAATGAAAACCGATTTATGAGTTATTTTCTTTAGGTACCCTAACGCACCTTAATCCGTTAGGTGGCGACTCTTCAAATTACATACCCCATCCCAAAAGGAAATGAGTTGTCCCAGAAATGTCGAAACCCGGACTCCGCGAGGAAAAAAGGGCTCGACATCATGGCAACTCTTATGGGGATAATTAGGTTATTTACCATGACAAACTTGTTTCTGTGAATAAGTCTGAAGTATGCTTTATCCTGTTAATACGTGCGCACCTTTTCCGTTCCCCCTTTATGTGAACTTAATTGTCTATTTTCAAGCATTTATGATTTTTCTTTACTACGAAAATGACTTGTCTCCTTGTTTTCTTTCTTAAATGTGTTTCAATTATTAATTACCGCATTTATTATCTTTTAATGTGAAAATACGTGACAACATGCTATTTACTGTTGCATAAATCATGCTCAACATCATATTCCATTCGTGCATAATCAATCATATAGCAATGGTTGATGAGTGTTTGCGCTCTTCTTATATATCATCCTTCAAATTCGGAAAGGTTTATTTGAGGTAAAACTAGTCAATCAGCGGTGCAATCGACGGTTCCGTACCTTTCCCTCTCAAGTTGTACGCTTGAGGGTACCAGTCTACTCCCCCATAGCAACTTTACTCTAATTAATTGTACATGCATCATGGTCAAACCTAGCCGGATTAATATGATGTCCACATTATAACCGTTTAAGAAAAAACTTGTCCAAAATTCCACCGGGGTTTCCATAATCCCAACAGTCGCAACCATGTTTTTGTGCATTAATTTTGGAGAACTAAGTGCGAATATGCTAATCATGGATGTATAAATAGTTGAATCAGGAGGGGGAAAATGGCATAACCTTATTTGTTTTGTAGAAAATTAGACATGATGTCCCCAGGTTCGGCATGGTCCATAATATACCAACACTGCTACTGATTGGTGGGAAGATCTTTCCTCAAGTGACAAGAAACATATGAAGAAGGTTCTGGGAAATTTTCCTTATCTTTTAGACATCCAACCAAACAATATGTTGATTGAAGCCGCAATCATGTTCTGGGATAGTGAAAGGTCTGTGTTTCGCTTTAGGAACATAGAAATGACCCCGCTCCAGAAGAAATACGGGGATTTGTTGGGATACCTTGGGACAACCCTAGTTTATTGGTGCAAGAAAATCACACTGGTAGAGGTTTTCTGAAGATGATGGGTCTGAAAAAGAACTATACGGTCATAGAAAGTCCTACCGAATTTTCCATGATGATTTCTATATCACTTCCTTGGGTCATATTCACCATTAGTGTTTTTGTGTTCGTTGTTTGCTTCCTGGGTATGATAGTGTTCCCAATGAAAGGGGACATACTACACACAAGACTGTCTATGGTAGCCTAAACTTTAATGGAAGGAATCAAGGGACAAACATATACCATAGCCCCTATGATGAAAACTGACATCTACAGGGCTTTGGACCGTTGCCGGAAGGGGTTCAAACATTTCAAAGGTTGCAATCTGTTGCCGCATGATCATATAGCCTTTCATCACCCGAAGAGGATGGCTTATATTCCGGACATGTTTGCTCAACGAGAGGATGCTAAGGAGTAGGTGCAGTTTTTCAACAATTTGACTAAGGATTAGGTCTAGTGGATGTTCAATCATCATCAAGTCTAGGGACACTCCTCACTTGGTATTAATCGGGTTAAGGGGAATATATCCTTATGTTCCTATTAGGGTTATGAGACAAGCAGGCAGGAAGAAGATCATACCGCAGGTTGCGAAGATTGAGTCATTTCCGAGCGGATTTTCAGGATGACGACATCCCTTACAAGTGTCAAGCTCAGCATATGTTGCACTCAAACATCATTTTTGAAAAGACACCGTCGATCCAGACACATATCACGCATGACATATACCCTTTTACCCAGCATGGTTGGAGGATAGCCTATCAGGGATTGTTGAGCCAGGAATCGGTCGGGCAAACAGGGTCATAGATGAAGATGCTAAGACCCAAGTAAAATACAACAAATTGTGCAAGAGCATTCATGACTCCGAGGCCAAACATCATAAGATACACGAGATTGATCAATGAATGGAGGGAAATGGCTATTACATCCAATGAAAGGGTCGAATATCTGAAGTAGGGTTTAATGGAGCTCGAAGAAAATATAAGAAAAGGGGTTGTCGACTGCCAGAATGCTGAAGGAAGTGAGGGAGGGCATCTAGATAGAGTTTACATGCTATTGGGCCTGCCAGAACTGGGGAACCTGATCGATGGAGTTAGGAAGATCAAGCCTGGGGAAGGCCCTTCTAGGACCAAGTAGATTAGATTTATTTTCTTTTCCAAATGTAACAAGGCCAAGTGCGAGTAGTGACTGATATTTTATTATCTTAGTGTCATTTTGGATTCATCTATTTTTACATTATTGAAATGAGGAAGTTATTAGCATTAAGTTCTCCAAAACAAATTGTCGCTAGGCCTACCTCGGGTACAACGAGGTTCCCAAATAGGAAGGGAATTTACATTCGGCAATATGTGTTTAAATACTGCAAATATTCTTTTCAGAACTCTTACTGACATGGCTACCTTTTTGTTTTTTCTTTCTTTAATTATTCTCATTCCCCAAAGGTTGGTTCGCGCATACTGGAATCATCAGCTTATCACACAACATCCAGGGGCCCTCCACCCTGTCCTCCTCCTAGTCCACCAAAAGGCAAAGGAAAAGCAAAAATGGATTATTTGAACGGCACCAGAAAAGACAACAATACACACGTTGAAAATGTGGAAGCTTCTGATGGTCAGGGTACTCAGGCCCCAAATGATGCGGTTTCACGCCTTAAGCAGAAAATACTAGAACTTCGGGGTGAGCTCGAGAAGGTCCAAAGCTTAGAAAACCTCTCCCTCACACTCAATATCCCAGACGTCAACCACTCAAACACCCAGAACCCTGTACCACCTCAAAACACACCCAACAAGCGCTCAAAAAATCCTCCCGCACCTCACCAGTATACAACCCCACCTCACAATCAACCTCAGCCTCCTCAATACCAGCAAAACACCTACCATACTCCCCAAAATACCCCACAAATCATCCCCGAACCCCAAAACCCCGCCAATGATCATCATTATACCCAAACTCCTGGTCACCAAACGAACCCTATATACGTGGAAACCCTACCTCACTCCACTTAATCCATATCATGTACACCAGAATCCGCTGAGAAGGACTTGCTCATCAAGAACATGGCTGAGGAGCTCAAGAAGTGAACAAAGGGATAGAAGGTCTGAACTATGAGTATTTATGCATACAACCTGATTTGGAACTGTCGTAGGGTCACAAACCTCCCAAGTTCGAAATGTTTGGCGGAACGGGGGATCATAAGGTTCATCTGAGGACATATTATGACAAGCTCGTGGTAGTCGGGAAAGATGAAAGGATCCGAATGAAGCTCTTCACGAGGAGTCTTACCGGGGATGCCTTATCCTTGTACATAAACCAGAATCCAAAGAAGAAGGCCAATCGGTTAAGCATGGTGTCAGACTTCATGGACAGGTTCATATTTAATATGGAGAACGCACTTGATGTCTTCTATATCCAAAACATAAAGAAGAAGCAAACAGAGACCTTCCGCGAGTATGCTACTTGGTGGAGGTCAGAAGCGGCCAAGGTCAGACCAGCATTGGACGAGGAATAGATGGACAAGTTCTTTGTCAGGGCACAGTATCCAAAGCATTATGAATGATTGATGGTAATTGAGAACCATAAATTCTCCGATATCATCAAACTCAGAGAAAGAATTGAAGAGGATAATAAAAGCGGGATGGTGACAAATTTCGAGACACTGCAGGCCATGAATAAAACATTGCAATCAGGTGGTATATCAAAGAAGAAAGATGTGGGAACAGTAATGGTCGCCCAAGGACCAAAAACACTATTTGTATACCAGACCCCTCCACTCACATACAAAAAACCTCCGCCCACATACCAACCATCACCTCCCAGATATTCCCAACCAGCCGTTTCTTACCATAATATAATTCCCAACCATCCTATTTTCAATCACCCCTAACTCTTCCAAATTACCCAAGACCCCGGCCTAACTTTGACCGTAAATCACCCAAACAATACACCACCATTGCTGAACCCATTGACCAATTGTATGAAAGGTTGAAGGTTGCTGGTTATGTCGCCCATATTCTCGCTGTGGCCATGGATAATTCATCCCAATGGGTCAATCCGAATAAAACATATGCATATTATTCCCGGTATAAAAGGGCATACCATTGATGAGTTCCATACCTAGAAAGATAAAATTAAGACCTTGATTGATAATAAGGTCATCCAGGCGACAGAAGCTACACCCAATTTTCACAACAATCCCTCCCAGATCATAGGGGTGAAGGTATGAATGTGATAGAAATTGATGAGGAATGGGATCCTAAGGGATAGATTGGACTTATCAAAGATGGTGACGATCCTAAAAAAACCCGAAGTCACACTCAATCCTATTGTGGTGTAGATATAGCCACCAGTTGATATTGAGGTAACCGCATCGGTTCCATTCGAAGTTGAGGTAGAACCACCTGCAACTGCACTTGTTGCATTTGAGGTGGAAGTAGCAACACCTTTCATCGTGACAGTGTCAACCACACCACCCTTCAGCACCAAGGTTGTACCATGGGATAATGTGGCCGAGGCTAGAAGAAAAGGAAAGGCAAAAATGGAAGAATTCAGCGCTGCACAAGGGATGACCAGAACGGGAAGGGTCTATATGCTGGAACATTTGGGAGAATTTAGTAAGCATGCCTCAAATGTTGCCTCAAATCTTGGTACATTTTGGCTGCCCCTAGGTGAATCGAATACTTAGAACTGTGAGCCTCCTCAAGGATCAACTCACGAAGTCCATCAACATTAGGCACACATATACGACCTTGCATCCTCAAGACACCATCATCTCCAACTGTAACCTGCTTGGCACCTCCGCGCCGAACTGTGTCCCTAAGAACCATCAAATGCGGGTCATTATCCTGTCGCTCTCGGATACACTCAATTAGTGAAGACCAAGCAACTGTACAAGCTAGAACACTGCTGGGCGAAATATCCAACCTTCCTACTCAATGCATCGGCCACCACGTTGGCCTTCCATGGATGATATAATATGGTGACATCATAATCCTTCAGTAACTCTAACCATCTCTGCTGCCTCAAATTTAGATCTTTTTGCTTGAATAAGTACTGGAGACTGTGATGGTCAGTAAAAACCTCACACGGCACGCCATAAAGATAGTACCTCCAAATTTTCAATGCATGAACAATGGTTGCCAACTCTAAGTCATGAACAAGATAATTCTTCTCATGAACTTTCAACAGCCGAGATGCATATGCAATCACTCTGCCATCCTGTATCAATACTGCTCCAAGTCCAACTCGGGAAGTGTCACAATACAACTGAAAGAACTCGAACCTGATGGTAACACCAACACCGGTGCTGAAGTCAAGGTTGTCTTGAGCTTCTGAAAGCTCACCTCGCACTCGTCTAACCATTTAAACAGGGCACCTTTCTGAGTCAATTTAGTCATTGGGGCTGCTATGGATGAGAACCCCTCCACAAAACGATGGTAGTAACCAACCAAACCCAAGAAGCTTCTAATCTCTATGGCTATAGTGGGTCTAGTCCAGTTCTTGACTGCCTCTATCTTCTAGGATCACCTGAATACCCTCCACTGTTACAACATGACCCAAGAAGGCTACTGAATCTAACCAGAACTCACATTTTGAAGACATGGCATACAACTGATTATCTCTCAAAGTCTGGAGTGATATAGAGAGGTGCTTCTCATGCTCTTCCCGACTGCGGGAGTATAAAAGAATGTCATCAATGAACACGATCATGAAAGAGTCCATATGGGTCTTGAAAACACGATTCATCAAGTCCATAAAGGTTGTTGGAGCATTAGTCAGCCCAAAAGACATAACCAAAAATTCGTAGTGCCCATACCTCGTCTGAAGGGCTGTCTTAGGAGCATCGGACGCCCTAATCTTCGGCTGATGATAGCCCGACCTCAAATCAATTTTCGAAAATACTCTAGCACCCTGAAGCTGATCAAATAGGTCATCCATTCTCAGGAACAGATACTTATTATTGATAGTAACCTTATTCAGCTGTCGTTAATCTATACACATCCTCATCGACCCATCTTTCTTCTTTACAAACAAAACCGGTGCACCCCAAGGCGAGACACTAGGTCTGATGAAACCCTTATCTAGAAAATCTTGCAACTACTCTTTCAAATCTTTCAATTTTGGTGGGGCCATCAGATATGGAGGAATGGAAATGGGCTGAGTGCCCAAAGCCACATCAATTAAGAAATCAATATCCCTGTCGGGCAGCATCCCAGGCAGGTCTGCAGGAAATACCTCGGGAAACTAACGAACGATAGGAACTGACTCCATGGAAGAAACCTCGGCATCGAAATCATGATTATGAGCAAAATAAGGCAAACTCCCTTTCTCCACCATGCGGCGAGCATTCACATATGAAATCACTCGGTTGGGAGAATGACCAGGAGTCACTTTACATTCTAATCAAGGCAACTGCGACAATGCTAAAGTAGCTGTCTTGGCGTGATAGTCCAAGATGTAATAATAGGAGGACAACCAATCCATGCCTAATATAACATCAAAATCAACCATGTGTAGAAGTAAAGATCCACACTAGTTTCAATACCTTGATGACTACCACGCACGAACGATACACACGATCTACCACAATATCATCCCCCACCGGTGTGGACACATATACAGGAACACTCAAGGAGTCACAGGGCACCACAAAAAAAGGGGCAAATGAGGATGAAACATAAGAATAAGTAGACCCCGGATCAAACAACACTGAAAAAGCGCTATTACAAACTGAGATGATACCTTTAATAACAGCGTCGGAGGACTCTGCCTCAGGCCTGGCTAGAAATGCATATAGTCGGGGATGCGCCCCGTTGCCGTAAATCATACCTCTGGGAGGACCTCCACCTCTAGTGGGCTGACCTCCACCTCTATCTATCTGACCTCCACCTCTAACATTCTGGCCTCTACCTCTAACTACCTGACCCCTACCCCTTGCTGGCAGGGCAGGTGGTGCTACAGCTGGTGCCGGAACTATGGCACGAGAACCCTGGTACTGATGATGATTACCTAGAAACTTCGGACAACCTCTCCGATTATGCCCATATTCACCACACTCAAAACATCCCTCCTGATATGAGGATTCACCCTAACGATTGGTTGACCTCGATAATAACTCTGCAAAGGAGGTGCTCTGATAAGGGCTGAAGAAGCACTGTAGACTTGCTGAGCAGAAGGAGGCATTTAAGAACCACGACCTTTGGAAGTACCATGTGAAGCCTGTAGTGCTGAATGGAATGGCCTGGAAGATGGCCTCTACTAAATGAAGTCCCACCTCCAGATGAGGCACCACTAAAACCCCTGGAATGGCGAGGTCTCTTGTCTGACCATTGACCTCCCATCCCAAGAACCGACTCCACCCTCCAGGCCACATTACCTGCATCCTGAAAGGAAATATTCGTCCCTATCCCCTTAGCCATCTGCAACCTGATGGTCTGAGCAAGTCCCTCAATAAACCGTCCGACCCTCTCTCTGTCTGTGGAAACAATAGAATAGCATGTCTAGCCAATTCCACAAAACGATTCTCATACTGGGTGACAGTCATTTTGCCCTGCTGAAGTCAGTCAAACTGACGACGCTTCTCCTCTCGAGTTGTAACAAGCAAGAACTTTTCCATAAGAGATGAGAAAACAGATTCCAAGTCAACGCAGGTGATCCAACTGGTCAACAAGTAATCCCTCAACCATTTTTTGGCTGAACCAGCCATCTGGAAAGCAACAAAATCGACCCCATTGGTACGAAATTGACAATAGATCAATTCCCTTTTTATTTGGGAGTATTGACTACACCCCAATTCTGAGTTGCTAGCAGATGGCGGGCCTCCGCTTTTCTTTTCATTAATGAAACCTGCCAGTTATTATGAACCTCCAAAATACCCATATTACGCAACACCTCATGACAACTATCCAGATATTCCTGAGGGTCCTCTGAAGTCTCACCACTGAAATGAACATGAAATATCTTAATGAACTGTTCCAATCTCCATAAAGCATTGGTAGACATAGCTGCCCCATCAATATGTGGCGCTATAGTAACTATCTGAATTACCCCAAGTGGATTGGTGTTTGGTGTCTGAACCTGAGGAGTAGTGTGAACTGGAGTGTGGGTAGCAGGAGTCTGGACCCCTCCTCCGGCCTGAGATACGGCTGCTACAACCGGGAGTGTGTCAGTCTGGGCCACACTCTCAATAAGGCCCACTAAACGGGCCAAAGCATCCTTAAGAACCGGGGTGGAAATAAACCCCTCGGGGACCTGAGTTGGTCCCGCTGAAACGGTCCGAGCAGGAACCCCCTCATTAATCTCGACCTGAGGTTCCACAGTTTAGGCTACAGCCTGAGCAATGGGCTGAGTCCTGCCCCTTCCTCCGCCTCTGGTGCAGCCTCAACCTCTGCCCCTAGTAAGGCTGCTTCTGTTGGAGGACCGGAATACAGGTCAGTGGAAGATTAAGCACGTGTTCTTGCCATCTGCGAGAGAATAGAAGAATCCAATCAGTATTTGAAATACAAGAATCGCACGATAGAATAAAAATAAAAATGGAGTTGTTTCCTAACTCAATAGCCTCCTAGATATAAGTACAGACATCTCCGTACAGATCCTTCAGACTCTACTAAGCTTGTTCGCGAATTGTGAGACCTAAGCAACCTAGTGATCTGATACCAACTTTTCACGACCCAAATTCCCAACCTTAGGGATCGTGATGGCGCCTAATGTCACTCTCACTAGGCAAGCTAATGTTAAGGTTCGGTTAACTACTTTGCATAGATTATTCATTTAGACATAATAAAATAAACTGAATTTAATGGTTTTCGAGGAATAATTCAAAAGATAAAATAATAAACAATTAAATAAACCGAACCACGAACTACTTATATAAATAAATCTAAAACTACCCCAGGGTATGGTGTCACAGTTCACGAACTTCTAAGATTACTACAAATAATGGGCTGAAAGAAATAATATAACTATTTTGAGAAAATATAAAGCAGTCTCTACGAACTAAGAGAACACTCTCGGGATCTCAGAATGCCAGCAGATATACCTCATGTCTCCGGATAATGGATAGCTGCTCTTAAAATATCTACTGCTGGTCGGTACCTGGATCTGCACAAAAGAGTGCAGAGTGTAGTATTTGTACAACCGACCCCATGTACTGAGTAAGTGTCGAGCCTAACCTCGACGAAGTAGTGACGAGCATACGGCGGGGCATTTAGCAATATAACATGTGAACAATAATAAATGAAGCACGAAGGAAATCTAAAACAAATAAATAATAATTGTAGCAACAATTAAAATAACTCATGCACCTTTTCCATGTCTCATCTATAACAAATTCTCAAATTTCCAAACTTTGAGTCAATTTTCCATGTCGCACGTAAATAGCCGCATTCGCATAGAAGAAGGTCAGCCCCCCACCCCCCAAGCCCAGTATGCATCGCGCTCACATAGGGGGATGCATTCACATGAACAAAAATGACCCCCAGCAATTTACACTATGCGTTCACGTTTGAAGTGATGCGAACGCAATGCACAAAAGTGTTGTGCGCTAACAGAAGAAAAACCAACAACTTTTCAAGTGTAAAAATATATCGTGGCTTATCCGAAACTCACCTGATCCCTCGAGGCTCTAAACAAAACATGCAAACAAGTCCAAAAAAATCATACGGACTTGCTCGTGCAATCAAATCATGAAAATAACATGTAAAAATATGAATTAAACCTCAAAACTCATCATTTTCCTCAAGAACACTTAAAGCTCATTATTTCTCAACTGGATGTCCGAATCACGTCAAATAAACTCCATTTTCCACCAAATTTCACAGTTAACCTTTAATATACTATAACACATTTGTACCAGGCTCCAGAACCAAAATACAGGCCCGATACTAATGGTTTCAAACATTAATTCTTTTCTTTATTTCATAAATATTTCAGGAAAACAATTTATTTCAAAAATTGATTTCTAAGGCTAGGGACCTCGGAATTCAGTTCCGGGCATACGCCCAAGTCCCATATTTTACTGCGGAACTCCCGGGATTGTCGGAGCATAGATCCTGGTCCGTTTACTGAAAATGTTTACCGAAGTCAACTATAATAAGATTTTATGGCTATTAAACATGCACACTGGCCGCGTTCGCTAGTGTCCTGGCCCAATGGACTATGCATTCGCACAAGCTGGGTTGCATTCGCAGAGCTTGAGCTCCCAGGCCTCTGCGTTCGCACGTAAATAGCCGCGTTCGCATAGAGTAAGGTCAGCCCCCTTCCCCCCAGGCCCAGTATGCATTGCGTTCACATAGGGGGATGCGTTCACATGAACAAAAACGACCCCCAGCAATTTACACTATGCGTTCGCATTTGAAGTGATGCAATGCAAAAAAGTGTTGTGCACTAACAGAAGAAAAACCAACAACTTTTCAAGCGTAAAAATATCCCGTGGCTTATTCGAAACTCACCCGAGCCCTCGAGTCTCTAAACAAAACATGCACGAAAGTCTATAAAATCATACGGACTTGCTCGTGCGATGAAATCATGAAAATAACATGTAAAAGTATTAATTAAACCTCAAAACTCATCGTTTTTCTCAAGAAAACTTAAAGCTCATTATTTCTCAACCGGATGTCGGAGTCACGTCAAATAAACTCCATTTTTCACCAAATTTCACAGTTAACCTTTAAATACTATAACACATCTGTACCAGGCTCCAGATCCAAAATATGGGCCCGACACCAATAGTTTCAAACAATAATTCTTTACTTTATTTCATAAATATTTCAGGAAAACAATTTCTTTCAAAAATTAATTTCTAAGGCTTGGGACCTCGGAATTCATTTCCGGGCATACGCCCAAGTCCCATATTTTACTGCGGATCTCCCGGGATTGTCGGAACATGGATCCTGATCCGTTTACTCAAAATATTGACCAAAGTCAACTATAATCAAATTTTATGGCTATTAAGCCAAGAACGGAGTGTACTTCTCATAAACTTCATCAATATTATCTCAAAATGAAACCAACAAGAATGTATATATCTCGTAAAACAATGTCAACATGCTGAATATTTATGTGCCACAATGAAACAAAGGAAACAACCCAACCTTTCCAATATATTTGAAACAATACTTAACAATAAGTTAAAGAATCCAAATAGACATGTAAACATCAATGATCATAAAACAAATAAGCCAGGAAGCTAATAATTGGAAATGGGGAAGGGATCATGTTTAACAGATAATTTGGTGGTGCATAGATACTCGTCACCTCACCTATATACCAGACACATGAAAATTCACATAGCCATTAAGTTGGGAATTCCTATTCCCTCAAGTCAATATTAAACCAAGAACTTATCTCAAATCTGCAGGCCATTCGCTGCTCAATTACCGTTTTTCCTTTAGAATTCACCTACAACACACTCGAATCTTGCGTCTAAAATCAACAACTTTAGCCTTGGTTTTATAGAAAGTGTTGACTAATTAATTGTAAGTGTCTCTTAATTCATATGTATGAGTCACCCACATTCCACTAAGGAAACGCAAATCAAGGCCACCATTAATATTACCATTGCTCTAAAAGACAACAGGCATTTGTAAGAAGTTGGAATTTAGATCATCAACATTGCTAACACCAAGAAACTGAAGCATTTGATTTAATGTATATCCTGTTGCTTTGGCGGCTGTCGTGCTCAGTACGACGTGGAAAGAGAGTGGAGACAACAATATGTTATTATAATTAGATTTATCACTTTCTTAAACCTTTTTAAAAAGAAGCTGAGTAGCAACCTATGGACATGACACGACCCAAAATTTACTTTTCATCAATTCATAGTAAATACAAATTTCCTTTTAGAATCACAAATACGATAATATGAAAACACTTGAACGTCGATTTCCGTAAACCTCCCTTAAAATTTACTTTTCAACAGTTTCATAGAAATCAAGATAATTTAGTATAGAAATTATAGAAATCATAAATAGCCTCTCGGAAAAAAAAATGTATCATAAATCGCCCCTCGGGTGTATCATCAGCCAGAATCGGTCACTCATCATGCCTCACAATCAATCGGTATCAGCCCCTCGGGAAACCTCACAGTCACTCATGCCTCCCAATCACTCGGAACTCGACACTCGCACTTAGTAGGTACTTACGCTCACTGGGGGTGTACAGACTCTGGAGGGGATCCTACAGCCCAAGCGCTATAACAAGCCAAATCATGGCATCAATCACTCTGGCACTCGCCCTATCAATAACATGTTGCGGCGTGCAGCCCGATCCAATATCAAATCCTCACAATCAGGCACTCGTCCTCACTCAGTCACCATAACAGTATAACATGTTGCAGCACGCAGTCCAATCCCCTAATATCCTCACAACATAGGCCATCGGCCTCACTCAGTTAGAAACCTCTCAAAAAGCCGCTCGGGCTATCAGTAAAACGGGGTACTCGACCCAAAATAACATTTTATATCTCAAAATAGTGTAAATAAGACAAATTTTCGAAATCAGTTAAACATAATATGACCGAGTGTAAATCATGAGTCAACAAAGTGAAGAATAGCAGTAAAAGCCCCCAAGGGGGGTAAAAACACTTGGCACGAGGCCCAAATATGACATTTTGCCCATAAACATATTAATGATATTAAAACATGAAATATCATATGATTTAAAATCAAATACGCAACTTAATAGTTGCTATGGGACGGACCAAGTCACAATCCTCCAACAGTGCACGCCGCACACTCGCCATCTAGTATGTGCGTCCTCCAAAATAGTGATACAATGCGGAGTCCGGGGTTTCATACTCTCAGAACAAGATTACAGTCATTACTTACCTCAAACAAGCAAAAATACTAATACGCGATGCCTTTGCCTCTTCACTCTTCCTCCAATTGCTCTGAATATAACCAAAACCAGATTAATATCATTAGTATATGATAAAGGAACAAGGCCCACTCGAAAATTATCAGATTTAACCAAAAATCCCGAAATTGGCCAAACCCTGACCCCCAGGCCCACGTCTCGAACTCAGTAAAAAATGGAAGAATCAAAACCCTCGTCCTCTCCCGAGTCTAACCATATAAAATTTATCAAAATCAGACTCTGTTTGGTCCCTCGAATCCCTACCTAAAATTCTCCAAAACTCAAGCCTTAATCCCTCAATTTCACGTTGAAATTATCAATCAGATCCCAAAAGCGAAGATGAATTCATGAAATATAAGCAAAAACGAGTAGAGAACACTCACCCCAATCCATATGGTGAAATTTTCCTCCAAAATCGCCCAAATCCGAGCTACCCAACTCAAAATATGACCAAAAGAAACAAACCCTTGTTTTGTATATTTTTCTCCAGCTATTCTGCCTCGATTCTCATATCAAACAATCCCAAAACGCTCGTTTTATGCTTCCAATGTATTCCTTGTGAAACTCTAGTCAATTTAGACTTTTGAATCACTCAATTTGACCTTATAATGAAGGAGATATGTAGGTTTAATATTTTCAAATAGTGCAGATTTTTAATATGCCGTCAGTGTCAATTTCGTAATTAACCTTAAAAATCTGGCAACCTTGGTCAAGTGACCATAAAATCCTCTTACGATGCCCAAATTCGACGATTCTTTTTGCTACGGGTCCGTAATTAAGATATGGATATAATGCTTTATTCAAAACAGAAATTGAAGCTCATTATTCAATATGATATCATTAATTTTTGAAAAAACGACGTCGAAACATAAGAAAAACGAGTACAACGCAGCCCAAAACTTAATAACAAGTCCCATAACATAACTCGAACTTAGCCGAACCTTCAGAAAACCTAAAACAACACCAAAACACCATATCAACGTCGAATTCAAGCCTAAGAACTTTTAAATTTCCAACTTTGCCAATTCAAGCCTAATTATACCACGAACCTCCGAATTACATTCCAGACATACTCCTAAGTCTAAAATCACCCAATGAAGCTAACCGAATTATAAAAATCCAATTCTGTATTTGTTTACTCAAAAGTAAAAAACTTGGTCAAACCTTTCAAAATTAGAGCTTCTAGCTGAGACCATTCTCCCAAATCAATTCAGGATAACCTGAAATACCAAAACCAATGATTCACATAAGTTAAAAAACATCATACGGAGCTATTCATGCCCTTAAACAACCAAGCAAAGTGAAATTGGTCAAAACGACTTGTCGGGTCGTTACATCCTCCCCCACTTAAACATACGTTCGTCCTCGAACGTGTCAGAAGTTGTTCCAAAACCACCAAAATTGTCGTGTAACCTACCATGCACATACCTGGGGTGATCCCACATCACCCTATCCCATATAGGTCCAATGGCGCAACACAACTGAAGTTTCGCAATCCAACCTAATCCAAAAACCTTAAAACGAAATTTCCATTTCCGAAACAATTTATAAGGTCAAAATCCCACATCTATAAACTGAATAATTCTGAACACGTTGTATCAAGCCATATCCGAACCCAATATGTAATCACATGATATACCGCATGACTCAAACACCCATAGCGATAACTCCTACTCACAATAGTTGCTCATAACCCAATACCGGCAAATAACCTTTTATCAAGAAAAGGCTCGTTCTAACACTTTCATATACTCCCAATGATGAAAGGAACACACAGAAACTAGTAACCATTTGTCTAATCAGCCAGTCATGGAGCTCCCTGGGAACTATAGCAGATTTCTAAGCCATCTTCCGATATCATCCTTCCAACCATGCTGTAGTCAACTCGGGCAGTATTCATTCTAGGCCCAAGGACCTCTTCTCATCCAAAACGATAACTATGATGACATAACGAATCAATACAGTTCAAATCCATAACCCATGCAACTCGTGCACTCAATAGCAACATCCCACGAACTCAAATCATAGAAAATATTCACACGAAAGGACTAACATGCCATTATAAGTACCATCACAACACCATGCTACGAGCCTGGCACACATCGTAAAACCAAAATACATGAACCCGACACCGAGGATCATACCTCTACATAACTCCGCTACACTTCATGATACCATCCAAACACTGGATCACATGAAATACTTCCAGCCACCAAGCTCAAAATCAATAACCATGCGCAATTCGTCATCAAGTACTCAAAGCGCGTTGCCATAACCACAGGGAATCAGATGATACCATGCCACACGAACCCGAAAGAACATAACCTATATATCTTAATCTTCAATACCCATACAGATCTGCACCATAGGTGCATATACCCAACAATCACAACTCCTCGCAACACCGAAAGGGTAACTCATACATCACTCCAGAAACGAATAAACTCAATGACAATCGAACGGTACATCCCTCAACAATAGAAATTTAGAGTCAAAAATTTCGACCCGGTGCCGAACACACACCCATACTGGGCCTACCAATGATCCCTAAATCAACTCTGGTCACCCGCAACAGATAAATAACTCTCCGAAGGTTCACAATGACTGAATCATGGCACATACTAACATCTTACTAGCTTTGCTCGCACCTTCACAGTCCACAACCAAAAAATAACCTGTTTATGAGAACTCTCAGTCTCGAAATCCATGAAGATCACGAATCACTATATTGATCCCATCTCCACCGCTCAAATATATAATACACCTCTAATACTCAATCGTTCCACGAGGGATACCCATAAAATTCTTCTGTGCCACCAATGGATTCCTTGTGAAACTATAGTCAATTTAGGCTTTTGAATCACTAAATTTGACCTTATAATAAAGTAGATATGTAGGTTTTAATATTTGCAAATAATGCAGATTTTTACGTCAGTGGCAATTTCGTAATTAACCTGAAAAATCTGGCAACCTTGGTATGATGACCATAAAATCCTCATACGATGCCCAAATTCGACGATTCTTTTTGCTATGGGTCTGTAATTACGATACGGATCTAATGCTTCATTCAAAACAGAAATCTAAGATCATTTATTCAATATGATATCATTTATTGTTTAAGAAACAACGTCGAAACATAAGAAAAACAAGCACAATGCTACCCAAACTTATCTGAAACTCACCCGAGTATCTCACGACCCCATACGAACATACTAACACATCCCATAATATCACTCGAACTTAGTCGAACCTTCGGAAAACCCAAAACACCAGATCAATGTCGACTTCAAGCCTAAGAACTTCTAAATTTCCAACTTTTGCCAATTCAAACCTAATTCTACCATGCACCTCCAAATTACATTCCAGACACACTCCTAAGTCTAAAATCATCCAACGAAGCTAACTGAATCATAAAAATCCAAATCCCTATTCATTTTCTCAAAAGTCAAAAACTTGGTCAAACCTTTCAAAATTAGAGCTTCTAGCCGAGACCATTCTTCCAAATCAATTCCGGATAACCTGAAATATCAAAACCAATGATTCACATAAGTTAAAACACATCATACGGAGATACTCATGCTCTTAAACAACCGAGCAAAGTGAAATTGGTCAAAACGCCTGGTCGGGTCGTTACAATACAGCTACACTGAATGTTAAATACAACCCCAAGATCCCGGGGTCACTGCTCATGAGCATTTAAAGAAAATATACAAGTCTAGAAAATAAACTCTATAATAGTAAGAAGGAGAAAGAAGGGCTGCGGACGCATGCATCTACCTTGCAAATCTCTGAGAAGTCTCTGGAACAGATAGACAGCTCACCCTGCCCTAGCACCTGGATCTACACACAAGGTGCAGGGAGTAATGTGAGTATGCCAACTCAGTAGTAATGAAAGTAAATAAGGTGTGAGTAGTAAGAAACACATAAAATCAAGTGACCAATTCCCAATAAGCACAATCTTTCTTTCCAATAGTGTATACGTTAAATCATCACGCTTAAAAAGCCGATTTCGATGAAAATCCTTTGAAAAATGTAAATTCCAACAATTTCAATAAAATGTCCAAGAAGTTTAGAGTAAAATGATATGAATCATAAGTGGCCACTCGGGAAAAAACATGAATAATAAAACCGCCCTTCGGGCATAACATCACTCAGAATCAGTCCCTCAGCATGACTCACAATCGCTCATAATCAGCCCCTCGGGAAACATCACAGCCACTCATGCCTCCCATTCACTCGTCACTCAACACTCCTATTCAGTAGTACATGCGCTCATTGGGGGTGTACAGATTCCGGAGGTGCTCCTTTAGCCTAAGTGCTAATATCAAGTTATCTCGTGGCATAATCACTCAGGCTCTCGGCCTCTCGCATATCATAACAATGTAACAAGAAGCGGCGTGCAGCCCGATCCCATAATATCCTCACAACATAGGCCCTTGTCCACACTCAGCCAGAAATCTCTCAAAAATCCACTCGGTGAATCCATAAATGGGTCGACCTAAAATATCATTTTACATCACAAAATAGTATAAATAACACTAAGCTTCGAAATCAGTTAAACATGATACAACTAAGTGTAAATCAAAAATCAAACAGTGAGAATAGCAGAAAAACATTCCCCAAGGGGTCTAAACAGGTCGGCACAAGGCCCCAAACATGGCGTATAACCCAAAATATAGTAATAGTCTTAACCACAATTTCTTATACGATTTAAAAATAATGTATGCAACTCAATAGTTGCCATGGGATGGACACCAAGTCACAATCCCCTATCAATGCACGCCACACACTCGTCATCCAGCATGTGCGCCACTCCAAAATAGTGAGAAAATACAAAGTCCGGGGTTTCATCCCCTCCGAACAAGATTTACAGACATTACTTACCTCAAACCGGCACAAGTATTAATACGTGATGCCTTTGCCTCTCGAATCGACCTCCGATTGCTCCAAATCTAACCAAAATGAGATTTATACCATCAATATATGCTAAGGAACAAAGCTCATTCGAAAATTATCAAACTTAACCAAAACTCCCAAAATTTGCCTAACCCGACCCCCGGGCCCACGTCTCTAAACTCGATAAAAATCACACTACAAGAATCCTCATCCTTCCCCGAGTCTATACAGACCAAGAACATCAAAATTGGACCTCAAATGGCCCCTCAAATCCCAAATTCAAAGTCTAGAAATCTGAAGCCCTAACCCCTCACTTTTAACCCTTAATCCTCATAAATTTCATGTTAAACCAGGTAGAAATCATCACAATCGAGTAGTGAGTTAAGAATCCTTACCTCAGGGTGTTATCCCACGAATCTCTCTTTAATTTTCTCTTCCAAATCTCCAAACCCGAACACAAATGGTTAAACAATGGCTAAATTTCGCGAAGGCCACTTTATATACTTTCTACCCAGGGAAACCGCACATGCGGCCCCTTTCTCCGCAACTACGGACTCGCACCTACGGTCCCAGGTGCGCACTTGAGGATTCACTTAAGGGCCCCCTTTTAGCTTCTGCGCTCGACCAACCGCACATGCAAGCTCGCAGGTGCGGAAATTCTTCCGTTTATGCGACTTAACAGCCCACAGCCCATTTCTGCATCTGCGATAATTTCCTCGCTTCTGCGGTCTCGCACCTGCGGTCCCCTAACCGTAGGTGCGGTTAACACAGAACCAGCAGCTTCCGCTGTATTTTCCAACATTCAAACTCCCCAATAGCTATCCGAACTTATCCCGAGGCCCCCGAGACCTCAATAAAAAATACAAACAAGTCATAAATGACCACCCGAACTTAGTCGAACCCTTGGACCACCCAAAACAACATCGAAAAATCAAATCAACCCATGATTCAAGCCTAAGGATCTTGGAACTTCCAAAAATTACCAACGATGCTGAAACTAACCAAACCTCGCCCGAACGACCTGAAAATTTGCAGACACATCCAAAATGATACTATGAACAGGTTTAACGTTCAGAATTCCATTCCGACCCGGATAGTTAATTTTCCACTGTCGACCGGTAATTTCCAAAAACTCAATTTTGCCAATTCAAGCATAATTCTACTCTGCACATCAAAACCAAATTTCAAACACACTCCTAAGTCCCAAATCATCTAACGAAGCTATCTGATCCATAAAATCAACATTCCGAGGTCATTTACCTATAAGTGAACTCCCGGTTGACTTTTCTAACCCTTATGCCAACTTAAGAGACTAAGTGTCTCATTTCTGACCACAACCATTCTGAACCCAAACCAACCGATCCAACGCAACATAACTGGACTAAGAAACACATGATAAGGAAGAAATAGAGAAAACATGGCTAGACTCTCAGAGCGATCGACCGTGTCGTTACATTCTCCCCGACTTAAGCATACGTTCGTCCTCAAACGTGCCTAGAGTCGTTCCAAAAAACACAAAAACTGTCGTGTAGCCCGCCATGCATATACCCGGGGGTGATCTCACATCACCCTATCCCATATAGGTCGAATAGCACAACACGTTGAAATTTCATAATCCAATCTGGCCCATAAACCTTAGTACCAAATTTCCACTTCTGAAATAATTTACAA
Organism: Nicotiana paniculata; assembly: GCA_005239505.1. NCBI lineage: Eukaryota > Viridiplantae > Streptophyta > Magnoliopsida > Solanales > Solanaceae > Nicotiana > Nicotiana paniculata. The sequence goes on from ML306255.1 coordinate 33,956, forward strand.
GATCAAAATTCTACAACTATAAACTGAATACGTCTGAACACGATGTATCAAGCCATATCCTTAACCCAAGGATGTAATAACATAATATACCGCATGACTCAAACACTCATAGCGATAACTACTATCACAATAGCTGCTCAAAACAACCCAATACCGGTACATAACCTCTTATCAAGCAATGCCTCACTCTAACACTTTAATATGATGTCGATGATGAAAGAAACCCATAGAAACTAGCAACCACTCGTCCGATCAGCCAGTCATGGAGCTCCCCATTTCTCCGACAGGAACTATAGCTGATTTCTAAGCCAACTTCCTATATCATCCTTCCAACCATGACGTAGTCAACTACGGTAGTATTCATTCTAGGCCTAATCACCTCTTCTCATCCCACATGACCACTCTGATGACATGACACATCAATACAATCAAAAGCAATAACCTGTGCAACTCATGCACTCAATAACAACCTCCTACGAACTCAAATCACAGAAAAGATTCACACGAGAGGACTATCCTCCCATTAAAAATTAGCATCACAACATTATGCTAAGAGCTTGGCACACATCGTAAAACCACAACACACAAATCTGACACTGAGGATCATACCTTTACTTAACTCCGCAACAAAGCGCAATCCCATCAAACGTTGATCCACATGGAATATTCAATCCATCTTGCTCAAAGTCAATGGCCATGCAAAATTCTTCATGAAGTACTCAAAGTGCATTTCCATAACCACAGGGAAATCGGACGATACCATGCCACACAAACCCGAAAGAACATAACCAATATGTCCCAATCCCAAAATACCCAATTACTTACCTTACTCAGATCCAACAATAAATCCCATTTAGAACCTACCATATGTGCCTATAACCAACAATCACAACGCCCCGCAACACCGAAGGGTAAATCATAGATCACTCCAAAATATGAATAAACTCAATGAAAATAGAATGGTACATCCCTAAACAATAACAATTTGGAGTCAACAATTCCAACCCGGTTCATAATACATACCCATACTTGCCTACCAATGAACCCTAAATCAACTCTGGTCACCCACAACAGACAGATAAATCTCTGAAGGTTCACAATGACTGAATCATGGCATTTACTAACATCTTACTAGCTTTGCTCGTATCCTCACTGTCCACAACCACAAAATAATCTGTTTATGAGAACTCTTAGTCTCGAAGTCCATGAAGCGCACAAATTACCATATCTGATCCCAACTCCACCGCTCGAATATATAACACATCCCTAATACTCAATCATTTCACGAGGTATATCCCTAAAATTATTTCGTGCCATCAAGCAAACTGGAATATCAGCAGTCGACCCAACAAAAGAGCGCTGCAATACCAATGAAGCACCCTTAACTCAAACACGTTGCCCTTTCTGAAATGTATACCCTCTTCAAGCAGCACCAATTAGTGATACAATTTGCCTATTTAGCTGAAACTGCCTACGCTGCTTAAGAATTTATGACATTCCTTCCAAAACTGAAGTGAGGCCTTACACATGCAATCTCAGTCTTTACACAACATACCGCATACACCATGCCATCCTATGATAAATATGATAACTTTATCATCCCTTCCGATCCACAAGCAACTACGTACCCAACTACCCAAGAACTTTACGTTTGATTCCATTTAGAAGAAAAATCACTATACAACACCTGCACCTCACGCTAGTAGAAAATCCACACACTTGAAACAAAAATCAAATTCATACACTGCACACACTACACCTTTTACAATTACAACTCAATAATTCAATAAACCCATCTACCCATAGCGTACATTACAACCTGTATCGAAGAATTTCCATTACTCGAGTCACTCCAAGACTCCACTTCTGCAGGTCATAACTGATTCACCAATATACCTCGAACTGAAACCAATACAACACATAATCATACAACCAACTGATCATTAGCAGACTCCCCCACTTGGTTCAAAGACATAGATCAAAAGAATCAATAACTCATAACTCGCATACGCCAACACCACCGCCATACCACAGTGAGATTCAACAAAATCCTTCATAAGCTCGTATAACACAAATCATCTGATATCTCGAATCATCTGGAAATCTTGCATTCACCATTGTAATGGTCATGCCAACTTCCACAAGCGATCTAAACTCAAATTGCAGCATATATCAAGTATTGGTAAAAGAGAACTTGCTATAAAATAACATAAGGATCACAGAACCTCAGGACACCCCGCAGGAGATAACCCCGCCGGCTTAGCCTTGAATATAAATTATCTATATACCCTTCCAAAAATCATAGCTATTACGCAATCACTTTATCCTCCTGCATTAAAAACAACTAATGCCTACCCTTGAGGTGTCACAATACGCGGTATAAGAACCTGAAGCTGATGGCTGAATTAACACTAAAGTTGTGGTCAATGAAATCTTGACCTTCTAGAAGCTCTAGCCACGCTCGTCTGACCACATGAATACCCTCACTGGACACCACGTGCCCCAAGAGTGCTACTGAACTGAGCCAAAGATTCAAACTTAGAGAACTTCTCATAAATCTTCTCCTCCATCAATCTCTATAATACCCTTCTGAATGCTGAGTATGCTCCTCCTGGATACGTGAGTACGCCAGGATGCTATCAATGAATACAATAATGAAGGAGTATAAATACAGCTGGAATACACTGTTAATCAAATGCATGAATGCTCTACTGGGGCATTGGTCAGCCTAAAAGACATCACCAGGAACTCATAATACAACAGGAAGATTCCACTTCCCTCCACAACTAAACTACATGAGAGGTCCTTCAATACACTCACAACTCGAAGCCATATGCCAACTCGATACAGAAATCAAACACTCAATAATTCTTGCCACATTTCTAGCCAATCCTTTTGTCATAATCAAACAATAGGAACACATCACACCATCGAATCACACTCACCGCATCTTCATCCAGCCACATCCTACCAATAAGGACACAAATGGACATATAAGTCCCAAAAGCATGTGCTCACACAATCGAAATCTCAGCACTCAAGCCATAGACAAAACCCGGCCTCAGGTCTTCCAGACTGACCCATTACCAATATGCAAAAAAATCACATCTCGCACCTCACCCATGGAAATGACAAGCCTCGATGCATGGCTGATACCGAACGCTCAAGTGCGCATTTGAATACATGAAAATAATTCAAAGAGTTACGTTTTTGGCTAAAAAATGGATTCGCACGACAAGAATTCAAGAAAGTGGGATTTTTCCTAAGAGTTTTCCAGCCTCTCGAAGATAAGTACAGACGTCCCCGTACCGATCCGCAAGACTCTACTAAGCCTGCTCATGATGGGTAAGTCCTATGTAACCTAGGCTCTGATACCAACTTGACACGACCCCAAATCTAAACTAGTCATGATGGCGCCTATCGTGGAACTAGGCCAGCCAAATTAACACACAAAACATAAAGAATATTTCATTTATATTATTACTAAACTGATCATCCAAAAAGTTTTTGTTTAATCATTTTAAAAAAATAGATACAGCTACACCGAATATTAAATACAACTCCAAGATCCCGAAGTCACTAGTCGTGAGCATCTAAAGAAAATATACAAGTCTGGAAAATAAACTCTATAATAGTAAGAAAGAGAAAGCGGGGTTGCGGACGCATGCAGCTACCTCGCAAATCTCCAAGAAGTCTCTGGAACAGATAGACAACTCACTCTGCCCTAGCACCTGGATCTGCACACAAGGTGGAGGGAGTAATATGAGTACGCCAACTCAGTAGTAATGAAAGTAAATAATGTCTGAGTAGTAAGAAACACATAAAATCAAGCCATAAATTCCCAATAAGCACAACCTTTCTTCCCAACAGTGTATACGTTAAATCATCACGCTTAAAAAGACGATTTCAATGAAAATCCTTTGAAAAATGTAATTTCCAACAGTTTTAATAAAATGTCCAAGAAGTTTAGTGAATGAATCATAAATGGCCACTCGGGCAAAAACATGAATAATAAAACCGCCCCTCGGGCATAACATCACTCATAATCAATCCCTCAGCGTGGTTCACAATCGCTCATAATCAGCCCCTCACGAAACCTCACAGCCACTCATGCCTCCCATTCACTCGTCACTCGGCACTTGCATCAGTAGGTACTTGCGCTCACTAGGGGTGTACAGACTCCGGAGGGGCTCCTACAACCCAAGTGCTAATATCAACCCATCTCGTGGCATAATCACTCAGGTTCTCGGCCTCTCACATATCATAACAATGTAACATGTTGCGGCGTGTAGCCCGAGCCCATAATATCCTCACCACATAAGCCCTCGGCCACACTCAGTAAAAACTCTCTAGAAATTCTACTCGGGCCATCAATTAACGGAGTACTTGACCCAAAATATCATTTTACATCACAAAATAGTATAAATAAGACTGAGTTTCGAAATCAATTAAACAGGATAGGACTGAGTGTAAATCAAAATCAATATAGTGAGGAATAGCAGAAAAACAGCCCCCAAGGATTCTAAACATGGCGTACATCCCAAAATATAGTAATAGTCTTAAACACGATTTATCATACGATTTAGAAGTAATTTACACAATTCACTAGTTGCCACAAGATGGACCCAGTCACAATCCCCTATCAGTGCACGCCACAAAGTCGTCATCCAGCATGTGCGCCACTCCAAAATAGTGAGAAAATACAAAGTCCGGGGTTTCATACCCTCAGGACAAGATTTACAGACATTACTTATCTTAAACCGGCCCAAGTACTAATCCGTGATGCCTTTGCCTCTCCAAATCTAACCAAAATAAGATTTATACCATCAATATATGCTATGGAACAAAGCCCATTCGAAAATTATCAAATTTAACAAAAAATCCCTAAATTGGCCAAACTCGACCCATGAGCCCACGTCACGGAACTCGATAAAAATCACACTACAACAATCCTCATCCTTCCTCGAGTCTATACATACCAAGAACATCAAAATCGGACCTTAAATGGCCCCTCAAATCACAAATTCAATGTCTAGAAATCTCGAGCCCTAACCCCTCACTTTTAACCCTTAATCCTCATAAATTTCATGTTAAACAAAGTAGAAATCATCACAGTCGAGTAGTGAGTTAAGAATCCTTACCTCAAGGTGTTATCCCACGAATCTCTTTTCAATTTTTTCTTCAAAAGCTCCAAACCCGAACACAAATGGTGGAAAAATGGCTAAATTTTGCAAAGGCCACTTTATATACTTTCTGCCCCAGGAAACTGCACCTGCGGTCCCAGGTGCGCACCTGCGGTCCCAGGTGCGCACCTGCGGTCCCAGGTGCGCACCTGCGGATTCACTTAAGGGCCCCCTTTTCTGCTTCTGCACTCGACCAACCGCACCTGTGGGCTCACAGGTGCGGAAATTCTTTCGCTTCTGCGACTTAACAACCCACAACCCATTTCCGCATTTGCGATAATTTCTTCGCTTCTACGGTCTCGCACCTGCGGTCCCCTAACCAAAGGTGCGGTTACAACAGAACTAGCAGCTTCAGCTACATTTTTCAACTTTCAAACTCCCTGATAGCTATCCGAACTCATCCCGAGGCCCCCGGGACCTCAACCAAAAATATGAACAAGTCATAAATGACCACCCGAACTTAGTCGTACCCTCGGAACACCCAATATAACATCGAAACATCAAATCAACCCATGATTCAAGCCTAAGGATCTTCGAACTTCCAAAACTTACTAACGATGGCGAAACTAACCAAACCTCGCCCGGACGACTTGAAAATTTGCAGATACATCCCATATGAAACTATGAACTTGTTCCAACTTTCGGAATTCCATTCCGACCCCGATAGCTAATTTTCCACTGCCAACCGGTAATTGCCAAAAACTCAATTTCGCCAATTCAAGCATAATTCTACTCCGGAAATCAAAATCACATTCCGAACACACTCCTAAGTCCCAAGTAACCTAAGGAAACTATCCAAGCCATAAAATCAACATTCCGAGGTCATTTACCCATAAGTCAACTCCCGGTTAACTTTTCTAACCATTAGGCCAACTTAAGAGACTAAGTGTCTCATTTCTCACAAGAACCATTCCGAACACGAACCAACCGACCCAACGCAATATAACTGGTCTAAGAAACACATGATAAGGTAGAAACAGAGAAAACGAGGCTAGACTATCCGAGCGATCGACCAAGTCGTTACATTCTCCCCCAATTAAACATACGTTCGTCCTCGAACGTGCCTACAGTCGTTCTAAAAACCACCAAAATTGCCGTGTAGCCCGCCATGCACATACCCAGGGGTGATCTCACGTCACCCTATCCCATATAGGTCCAATAGCACAACACAGTTGAAATTTCGAAATCCTATCTGACCCATAAACCTTAGAACAAAATTTCCACTTATGAAATAATTTACAAGATCAAAATTCCACAACTATAAACTGAATAAGTCTGAACACGATGTCAAGACATATCCTTAACCCAAGGATGCAATCACATAATATACCGTATGAATCAAACACTCATAGTGATAACTCCTATTCACAATATCTTCTCAAAACAACCCAATACCGGTACATAACCTCTTATCAAACAAAGCCTCGCTCCAACACTTTCATATGCTACCGATGATGAAAGAAACACGTAGAATCTAGCAACCACTCGTCCGATCAGCCAGTCATGGACCTCCCCCTTTCTTCGGCAGGAACTATAGCAGGTATCTAAGACAACTTCCGATATCATCCTTCGAACCATGCCGTAGTCAACTCTGGTAGTATACATTCTTGGCCCAATGACCTCTTCTCATCCCACACGACCACTCTGATGACATGACGCATGAATACAATCCAAAGCCATAACATCTGCAACTCGTGCACTCAGTAGCAATCTCCTAAGAACTCAAATCATAGAAAATATTCACACGAGAGGACTATCCTTCCATTAATAATTACCATCACAACACCATGCTAAGAGCGTGGCACATATCGTAAAACCACAACACATGAATCCGACGCCGAGGATCATACCTCTACTTAACTCCGCTACAAAGCGCGATCCCATCCAAATGCTGGTCCACATGGAATACTCAATCCTCATTGCTCAAAGTCAATAGCCATGCGAAATTCGTCATCAAGTACTCAAAGTGCATTTCCATAACCACAGGGAAATAGGACGATACCATGCCACACAAACCCGAAAGAACATTACCAATATGTCTCAATCCCGAAATACCTAACAATTAGTCCAACTTAAGAGACGAAGTGTCGCATTTCTCATCACAACCATTCCGAACCCCAACCAACCGACCCAATGCAACATAACTGGGCTAAGAGACACATGATAAGGCAGAAACAGAGAAAACAGGGCTAGTCTCTCGGAGCGACCGACCGGGTCGTTACAGGACAAGAATCAATCTTCTCTTCGTTATTGCATCTGGCCATGTTTCTGTGAAACTTGAAAGCGAAAATACAAACCCTTGTCCCTGCTCGTTTGAGTATAAATGTAAGTTCTGCTAACCTAATGCTCCCTTATAGGGTTTATGCGATCTTTTCAGTTATGAGTCCTCGAGATTTTAGGACTCTGTTAAAAAGAAAATTTTAACTCTAAAAATTACTATTTCTCATATTTTCACATAAAAGCTTTCTGGTTTCACGCTCGGACTGCGCACGCAAATTGAGGTAATTAAATTTAATCTTTTATGGACAATAAGCCTATAATGGAGTCTTAATTCATAAAATGACCCCTTGGGTCATCACAATCTCCACCTCTAAAACAAACGTTCGTCCTCGAACGAACATAGAATATTACCAGAGTTGGTAAACAGGTGTTGATATTTACTCTGCATGTTCGACTCGAACTCCCAAGTAGCTTCCTCAACAGGATGAACTTTCCACTGCACTCGAACTGAAGGATAACTGTTTGATTTTACCTGATGAACCTGCCGGTCTAAAATGGCTACCGGCTCCTTCTCATAAGTCAAATCTTTGTCTAATTGGACAGAGCTGAAATCTAACACGTGGGACGGGTAACCATGATATTTTCAGAGCATAGATACATGGAATACTTGATGAACTGAGGATAACCTAGAGGCAACGCAAGTCTATAAGATACCTCCCCCTACTCTATCAAGAATCTCAAAGGGGTCGAGATACCTAGGGCTCAACTTTCCCTTTTTCCCAATCTCATACCAGCCTTCATGGGCAACACCCAAATTAACACCCTCTCTCTAACCATGAATGCCACATCACTAACCTCACGATCGGCATAACTCTTTTTCCTAGACTGAGCTGCACGAAATCGATCCTGTATAATCTTGACCTTGTCCAAGGCCTCCTGAACTATATCTGTACCCCATAGTCGAGCCTCTCCCGGCTCAAACCATCCAACTGGCGACCTGCACTGTCTATGATATAATGCCTCATAAGGAGCCATCTAAATGCTCGACTGGTAGCTATTATTGTAGGCAAAATCCTCTAATGGCAAGAACTAATCCCACGAACCTCAAAAGTCAATAACACATGCGCGCAGATATCCACCAAGATATAAATAGAATGCTCGGACTGCCCGTTCGTCTGAGGATGAAATGTTGTGCTCAACTCAGCCCGTGTACCCGACTCATGCTGAAGTGCTCTCCAAAAGTGCGAAGTAAAATGCGTACCCTTATCAGAAATAATTGACACGGGAATACCGTGAAGGCGAACAATATCTCGAATATATATCTCTACTAACCGCTCCGAAGTAGAAGTACTTACCATAGGAATGAGGTGTGCTGATTTAGTCAGCCCTTCCAGAATAACCCAATCCATGTCGAATTCCCTCTAAGTCTGTGGGAGTCCAACAACAAAGTCCATAGTGATACGCTCCCACTTCCACTCAGGAATCTCTATATGTTGAAGTAACCCATCGGGTCTCTGATGCTCATATTTTACCTGTTGGCAATTCAAACAACGAGCCACATAAGCAACAATATCCTTTTTCATCCTTCTCCACCAATAGCGCTGCTTCAAGTCCTGTTACATTTTGGCTGCATCTGGGTGTAGAGAATACTTAGAACTGTGAGCTCCCTCAAGAATCAACTCACGAAGGCCATCAACATTAGGCACACATATACAGCCCTGCATCCTCAATACGCCATCATCTCTGACCGTAACCTTCTTGGCACCACTGTGCCGAACTGTGTCCCTAAGGACCATCAAATGTAGGTCATCATCCTGCCGATCCCTGATACGCTCAAATAGAGACGACCGAGCGACTGTACAATCTAGAACAATGCTGGGAAAAATATCCGACCTCACGAACTTATTAGCCAAGATCTGAATAACTAAAGCCAACAGTCTCTCACCGACCGGAATAAATGCAAGACTGGCCATACTCATCGACTTCCTACTCAAAGAATCGGCCACCGCATTGGCCTTCCCCGGATGATATAATATGGTGACATCATAATCCTTCAGTAACTCCAACCATCTCCGCTGCCTCAAATTTAGGTCCTTTTGCTTGAAAAGGTATTGGAGACTACGATGGTCAGTGAAAACCTAACATGGCAAATCATAGAGATAGTGCCTCCAAATCATCAATGCATGAACAATGGCTGCCAATTCTAAGTCATGAACATGATAATTCTTCTCATGAATTTTCAACTGACGAGACGCATATTCAATCACCCTGCCATCCTGCATCAATACTGCCTCAAGTCCAACTCGAGAAGAATCACAATAAACTGTGAAAGAACCTGAACCTAATGGTAACACCAACACCGGTGCTGAAGTCAAGGCAATCTCGAGCTTCTGAAAGTTCAACCCATAGTTGTCCGACCATTTGAATGGAATTCCCTTTTTGGTTTAGTATGATCTTAGTAGTTGTTCGTACTGAATTACAGAATCACTAAAGAAATTCACGTAACAATAATCCCCTTTCAACGCTTCACAATACTGAACGAGATGCGATGCATGAAGACCTCATAACTATTTACCCGAATTAACATGTCTCATTTAATGCCTCATGGGTGGGCACCTACCTCGTGGGTCAAAGCTCAATAATTATAGCACAAATTGGGTAAATTACGCACAGATAATTTTATACAAAAAATTTCAAATAACCCTAACATCCATGACTCCCTATTAGTACTATAGCACAAATTTTTAATTTCATAAGAGAGAATTTGAATGCAATGATTTTCATCACAAGGATCTCGTCCTTATATAACTTCCACCGCGGCTCGCAGCCTACTTTAAACATACAAAATCATATTAAAATGCAAGGATCTCGCCCTCGGTTCTGAATCACAAGTAATATGCACATCATGCAACTCGAAACCTTCCCTTTTCTTATTTTTAAATATTTTCCGTTAAACAAAATTACAACACGAAATGATAGACATAGCTATCTCCATAGAATTTCTTAATACCAGTGTTAACATAAGTAGATATCAGAGTTACGAAGCTCACCCGGGAGTGGAGTAGATTATGAAGACTTTCCTAGATACTCATAACCAAATCAAGTTAAGGAAATTATCACTTTATAATAACTAGATATTGTACTTGTAATGAAACCATCAAGTGTAGAGACCTCAGCCATACCCTAGAAAAAAATATATATTAACAGGCTGGATCTCCACCTCTAGGGATCTGACCTCCGCCTTCAACATTCCAACCCCTTTTCCCTAGCTGGTCATGTAAGTTGAGTTGTAACTGCAATTGGGCACGTAGCCTGAGTGCTCTGATGAAATATGACTCTCCCAAGTGTAGGACAATTTCTATCACTAGACGAAATGAAGTATCAACCTTCCCTGAGTTGTACAAAAAATTTACAATCATATTTGGGTCCTTTAATGAGTCTGGGGACTCACTCTCTGGCTATATGAACTGAAGTAGGAGTATGACGGGCAACTTATTGAACCTGATGACATATTCTTACACCGTCGTAGGGACCTAATGCAACCGTTCAAACCCTATTCGCCATGCATTATGGATGCACAATGATCAAGTATTGATATACTTCATTTCGTCTGAGGAACACACAATGATCAAGTATTGATATACTTCATTTCGTCCGAGGAACAAACTCTTTCAAAAGCATTTATGAGAACTGAGTCAAGTAGTTGATGTTTCAATGGCTGGTCATCCTCTTCGTAGTCTTTCCACAAACACCAGCGACCAATTTCTTCTTTTACTATGTTGAATCAACAGCTCTGCGCTACCCCATCTATTCATATACTCTTCGTTACTCTTTGGGGTAATTCTCATCCCTATTGATGCACAATGATCCCAACAGTAAAGCTTTATACCTATAAATCTTGGCATGAACCATATAGTCAAGAAGCTCGTCAACTACTGTACTCCCTCTAGAGCACCCCAAAATCCGCAACCGTGACTTCCACGCTGAGTAGACCTTCGTAAGTCCCATCTTTATCTCTTGCAAATTAACAGGACTTATACATTCCAATCCAGAACGGATATCACACATGACCCTGAAATCTATTCCTTGACGGTGGACTTCCCCACTTGGCACGAAGTCATTGGTCATAATGTCTGATAATCGACAATGTTAAACTTCACATCTTATATAAATCAACCTCGTAGCTTTCAACTTATTCCGATGTTCTCAGTAAACGGACTAGTGCATCCTGCGGCACTAGATTAGCTAAAAATACTTCTAGAATCTAAACTAGTCCAACATGTACTGACTGAGCTAGAACTTTCCGCGTCTACATCTATTTGCGACTTTACAATAAGTGCTAATGTTCGAGATCTAGACTTGGCTCTTCCTGTGCCTCTTCCCCTAATCGTAGTTGTCTTTGGGGCTCCATTCCATGTCTGGTTGGGGACGCATTGCGTTGTCGATATTGCGAGAGGACAAGAGTAGACGAGTTCAGTCATTAGTGATAGAATAAATTCGCACAATAGAGTAGAATAGAAGTGTAATTTTGCCTAACTTCATAGCCTCTACCAAGTTTGTTCGTGAATTATGAGACCTAGGCAACCTAGTGCTCTGATACCAACTTTGTAACGACCCAAATTCCCCACCTTAGGGATCGTGATGGCGCCTAACACCACACTTTCTACGCAAGCCAATGTTAGAACTAATTTAATTAGTTTCCATTAAATTCTATTTAATTATAACAGAACAATGCAAAGATAATCTAAACTTATCAAATCCAATGCATAACTTCACGAAAGAAAATAATTAATGAATAACTAAGCCGATCCATGAACTAAATATATAACTATAAGACTACCCAGGGTCTGGTGTCACAATTCACGAACTACTAGAGAATACTACAAATATGGGCTGAAAGAATTAGGTATACATAACCTATAACAACATATATAATAAAGCAAGAAAGAAAATCCAAACTAAAAGAAAAAAATAAATTATAACAATAAATAAAATAACTCAGCTGCCTTTACCAGGTCTAAGCTATCACCAAATTCTCACATAAGTTTCAAATTTTCAAACTTCTCTTTAAAATAATCGTAAGTGCAAAATATGAAAAATAATAAAGTAAAATCGTAACTTCTCAAATCTGTAAGTTTCAAACCAGTAAAACATAAGTGTCCTCCCTTATCGCTCCTTCTTGCAGCGTGCAACCTTCTCCCACCTATCCACCCTTATTGCTCCTCCCTATAAATATATCACCCTTATAACTCTTGTTGCAGCGTGCAACCCGATCCCACCTATCCACCCTTATCACTCCTTGTTGCAACGTGCAACCCGCTCCCACCAGATAATCACATCTCTTTATTTATAAAAAATATTTTCATAATTTAAGTTAAAGCCTTTCACAATATTTATGTCTCAACAATTGTAAACAGAATAAATTTCACTTTAAATAACAGTAAGAGAATAATATGAAATAATGACAATAAAACAATGAGTGATCCAGCCTTTATTTTATAAACAGTAATACATGAATATTATCCCTTATTACTCCTTGTTGCGGCATGCAATCTGATCCCACCTGTCCATCCTTATTGCTCCTCCCTATATGTATATATCACCCTTATTGCTCCTATTGTGGCGTGCAACTCGATCCCACCTGTCCACCCTTATGACTCTTTGTTGCGGCGTGCAACCCACTCCCACAAGACATATCATATCAGTTTATTTATGAAAACTTTCACGATTCAGGCCAAGACTTTCACAACATTTTTGCTTCACCAATTGTAAACAAGAAAGTTTACTTCTCATAAACTTCATCAATATTATCTGAAAATGAAACCAACGGGAATGTATATATCTCGTAAAACAATGTCAACCCGCTCAATCTTTATGTGCTACAATGAAACCAAGGAAACAACCGACCCTTTCCAATATATTTGAAACAATACTTAACCATAAGTTAACGAATCCAAATAGACAAGTAAACATCGATGATAATAAAACAATTAAGCCAGGTAGCAAATAATTGGAAACGGGGAAGAGATCATGTTTAACAGACAATTTGGTGGTGCATAGATACTTGTCACCTCACCTATACACCACACACATGCAAATTCACACAGCAATTAATTTGGGGATTCCTATTCTGGCAAAGTCAAGGTTAAACAAAGCACTTACCTCAAATTTGCAGGCCATTCACTGCTCAATTACCTCTTTTCGTTTAGAATTCACCTCCAACACACTCGAATCTTGCGTCTAAAATCAACAACTTTAGCCTCAGTTTTATAGACGATGTTGACTAATACATTGTAAGAGTCTCTCAATTCATGTGTATGAGCCACCCACATTCCGCTAATGAAACGCAAATCAGGTCCACCATTAATATTACCATTGCTCTCAAAAACAACAGCCATTTGTAAGAAGTTGGAATTTAGATCGTCAACATTGCTAACACAAAGAAATTGAAGCATTTGATTTAATGTATATCCCGTTGCTCTGGCGGCTATCATGTTCAGTATGGCGTGGAAAGATAGTGGAGACAACAATATGTTATTATAATTATATTTATCACTTTCTTAAACCTTTTTAAAAAGAAGTCGAGCAGCAACGTGTGGACAAGAATCAATATTCTCTTCGTTATTGCAATTGGCCATGTTTCTGGGAAACTTGAAAGCTAAAATACAAAACCTAGTCCCTGCTCGTTTGAGTATAAATATAAAATCTGCTAATCTAATGCTCCCTTGTAGGGTTTATGCAATCTTTTCAGTTATGAGTCCTCGAGATTTTAGGACTCTGTTGAAAAGAAAATTTTAACTCTAAAATTACTATTTCTCATATTTTAACATAAAATCTTTCTGGTTTCATGCTCGGACCTTACACATAAATCGAGGTAATTAAATATAATATTTTTATGGCCAATACGACTAGAATGGAGTCTTAATTCATAAAATGGCCCCTTGGTTCATCACAAAATTAACCCTAGGTGTTGTATGTTGTTGTGTGCTACTTGTTTTGAGGGCTATGTACGCGCGAGGTGACGAGAGCCCGTACGTAGCTACATTGATGTTACTATCCGGGTAGTCTTAGGTTCACATCATGCTATAGATGTACTATGTGAGCAGTCTCTCACTTAATAAATTTCTCCGTTTTACATTTTTACTTGAGACTAGACTTGCTATTGTAGAAACTTCACGAGTTCATGACTAGTCATAATATAATTTCACTCCTCTTATTGCATGTTTTCGTGATATATATGTTTCATAGAAGGTTTCTTAAAGAAAATACACTCACATGTTTATTTGTGAGTGGGGCCAAGGACCCATCAAAGCCTCTTATTCTAATTATACCGGGCCGTTTGGCTCTGCAGGATTTATGTACCACACTCTTATGGGGTCAGGTTGTGCGCCTTGGCAGGATTTATGTACCACACTCTTATGGAATCAGGTCGTTCGCCCGGCAGGATTTAAGTACCATACTCTCATGGGAGCGGGTCGTTCGCCTCAACAGGTTAATTAATGTATTTATGGTTCCTGCCGTTCGAACCTCGGCAGTGCACAATTTAAATATTTATGTCAGATCGGATTGTACACCTCGACATTTCCTATAACACATCCTTATGGAATAATGCGTAATATTTGTCAAGAAGCCAGTGTATTTGTAAGTTTTTCATGATTTGAATTATGACAATCTATTTGATGAGATCCGCTATATCTACATATAGGTCCGGTTAAGGGGGGAATTTCTAATGGATAGCTTGAGTTCATCGTAAAGAGGAGAATTCATACCACGTGTTTTTATACTTGTTTATTTTATTTATTTAATCAGCCTCGTATTTAATTACCTATTTACTGTACCTGATATTATTGGACCACTAGTGACTGTCAATGTTGACCCCTCATCACTACTTCTCTAGGGTTAGTCTGGATACTTACTGGGTACACGTAGACTTACGTACCCATACTACACTTGCTGCACATTTTTGTGTTGGTACATATATGTATGGAGGCCTTGTGAGAGCAGACGCGTGTATACACGCGGGGAATTAGGTGAGCAACATTCCATATGTCGACCTGCAGCTAGCAGAGTCTCTTTCAGAGTATTTATATTTATCCTGTCCAATTTGTATTCCGGAAAGATGTTGTATTTTATTTTACATTCCTAGTTGATGCTTATGCACTGATAACACCGGGTTTTGGGGTGACTATGGGTTGTTCTATAGTGAAATTGGTAAAAATATTATTATTTACTATGTAAATTTCACCTTTTACTATTTAATTGAAGGAAATATGATTGCAATAATATTAAGAAAAATGAGATTCAAAATAAGTATTTATTGTTGGCTTGCCTGCCAGCAGTGCCCGGCTCCATCACGGCCTTTAATGGATTTTTGGGTCGTGACACTATAGTATCAGAGCATTAGGTTCATTTAGGTCTCACGAGTCATGAGCAACTCTAGTAGATTTGCAGATCAGTACGGAGACGTTTGTACTTATATTCGATAGGCTAGAGGATTGTTAGGAGCACTTTGTTTCTTGATTCCTCATCGTACTTTTTGATTCCTTGGAGACTTATGCCTTTAGTTCCTTCATACTCAATCTTACGTGACTGAAGCGCATGTTATCAATTAGGAATCGAGAAATTGTAATGGTACAACAGATGTGGTGCAGGATGTTTCTCCTTGCGTATTCGATTGGGCTATTGTCATCAACTTACGGAAGGATGTTCTGTCGTTTCAGCCCAGTATCAGTTTTTCCTATGGTTTTGAAGTTGGGAAGTAATTGTTATGATGATTCGTGCGTTGCTATCACACATTGTTGGTGTAATGGTAGGTTGCTTATTCATGGATCGCGACAGTGAAGAACCTGAAAGGAGGATTTCTCAGCACATGATTTAGAGGTTCAACGTTTATTTCCAGCAAAGGCAAGGCAATGGGACTATGAATGTTAAGGTTTAGGTTGATGGAGTAACGAGGCTTGGTATTTTCGAACGTGGTGGAATTTTCATCTATGATGTAGTGTTGTTGTCCTTATTTGAAGTATTACTGTTCGCTGGTGTTATGGCCTCGTTGATTCACCTACGAGGTAGGGTGTTGTGAAATGGTGCTTCATAAGTGGTTGTCAGAGATAAAGGTATGTAGCGGTTTTGGTATCGAATTGGTGTTTCTAATGTTGATGGCTCGAGAAAGATGGTCTTCAAGAAGGCTTAGATTTGGTGGAAATTTGTCATATCATGTGCCGCAATGATGGATTATGCTTTGAGGCAGTATTTGGGGCGGCGAAGGATGAGGAAGGACGTGGCAGAATGAGTCTCACAATGGTTGAATTACTAGTAGGTAAAATAAGAAAAGCAGAAGTCGAGCAGTTGTTTAAAGGAGAGGGTTTAACCAAAGTGGGAGAGTGTCAGAGTAGCATATTGGTTCTGTGGTAGGATCGCCACACGCCTTGAGGAAAGTTTGGAGCCATTTGGGAATTCATGGTGGACAGTGACTAGGTACGCGGATTTTATTTAGATTCAACATGACTTTAGTTTGGAATGCATTGTTGGACTTTTAGCGGATGTCAATGGGGAAGAAGGAATCTTGGTGGGTTCCAAGGTTATGTAATTGTAGCTTCAAGCTAAGTGGAGGAGCCCCACCATCTACGATTGGACTGCGTGGTTATCTACTTGTGCAGTTTCTGGTTATCAATGTATTGGTGGGTTATTACGACTAATGAAAGAAAACATCAGTGGTAATTTGAGCAAATTATTTGAGGATCGTGTGTTATCTTTGACCTTATCAGTTCATGTTAAGGTTTTGGGAAGACTCGGAGTCTATGCTTCGTGTAGATATGATGTATAAGGAAAGGAATTCTATAGGTTTCTTCTTTGAGAGGGTGTTTATGTGCTAGCAGGCTCTTAGAGTTTGATTATATTCGGAACAAGTCAGAGTGGGTGACTCTCAATAATGGTCCTAGTAGGCTTTAGTTAAAGTGCGGCGCTTAAGGATTTCGAGTTCGTGGCATAGTAAAGTATCGAGATTTTGCAGTGGATTATAAAAGGGGTTTGGGGTGTTCTAAGTTATCATCGATCTGCAGTGTAGCATTGGAAGAATGGGAGAAAATAACTTTAGATTTGTAGAGGAATTATTAGAATGGGTGTACTGGTTGAAGATGTGAATGTGCGCACAAGGAGTGTATGAGATGGTTCATGGGTTTTAAGACAACGATGTCTCATGAATTGGGTCGCTCGGGAACAGACCTTTTTGAAGTAATAAGTACTCCGTGACTTAAAAGATAAAATTTTCCAGAATTGTGCGGATCTGCGGTCCACTATACGAAAAAAGTAGATCAGGTATGCAGACCGCATAATGGTTGCATACCTGGACAGTTGCTTACCATTTTGAGGACAACTATGCTGCCCAAAATGCGACCGCATTTTGGGCAATGCAGGCCGCATAGTTGTCGCATTCTTGCACCTCCATTTTTGCGGAAGAGGTTATGCGACGCACTATGCAATCGCATAACAGGTATGTGGACCGCATAGTGGTCGCATACCTGGGAAGTATGTTTTCTTTTTGGCCCAGCTCAGGGCCATTTATGCGACAGGAATGCGGATCGCATAGCAGGAATGCGATCGCATTCCCTACTTTGGGGCTTCTAATTTTTAAATTTTATACCGGACCCCCAACCTAATAAAACAGCTACCCCCTTTCATTTTAACGTCTATCTACCTAAAATAGAGAGAAGGGAGAGTGAGTTTAGTGAGAGAAAGTCATCTCCTCCACCAAATTGGTCCTCCATTTCTGCTCAGGCCTGGAAATCTTCGAGTAGTCGTTGTCTTCTTCACCATAAGAGGTAAAGTTCTCACCCCATTTCTTCCTTAAATTCTCTGAATATAGTTAAAATTGGACACACCTAGGTGGTTCTTGAAGATGAGAGTTAAGACCTTGCATGCATGTGATTAACTGACCATAACCTAGTAAAGGGAAGCAAGTTAGAGTAATCTTTCACTAAAAAGGGTTTAGTTAATCTAAGGGATCACATAGTGTTTGATAAAATGCCCAAATGAGTTAATGATTTCTAATTCGAAGTCTAAACATTTCATCTTGTAAATTAGATTGAAGGCGTTAGCAGGTCTAGTGGTTTGAGAATAGATATTAAAGCAAAATTTCGACTCGAAGTATCTATGGCTAACTTTAATCTTTGTAGAGTCGCCTTGTTAGGGTCCGGGCATTTGGTATGAATTCCTGGCTTGATTGTATATGAATCGATTGTCCTATTGTGATGAGGTGAAGAATCATGTTCTCTAAATGCCTTAGTTGATTACCATGTCACCATGCTACTTGAGATTGTGAAATATGATTCTTTGTGCTTACCTTGTCATGTGCAAGACTCGTTGTATGCTTGAACTTATCGGTATGAAAGAAAGTGCTACTAACTGAATGAAAATGGTAACGAACTCAATTGTTGAATGTATCCACGTACTAAGGGCTGTGTAGAAAATGATGGGAAAGAAAAGTATATTGATTTAATCAATTTAAATGGTTATGGCGTACCATATACGACTCACTGCTTGGTAAAGATTATTGTGACCTTGTTTTCACATGGTTGTGCCGTTGTTATAAATTTATACTCCTGATGATAGAAATCCTTGTGATTAAAGTATTGATTGTTGTGCTATCTAAATAACGTCAGCTGGGATCGGGGTTGCACGCCGCAACAGAAGAAATAAGGGTGGAATGATGAGAAGAAACAAGGGTGGAATATTATTGTAAGGTGGTATCGGGTTGCGCGCCGCAACAGGAGAACAATTGAAATAAGAAACTGTGAAAACCTCATTTGTGATTCTCTGTATCTCTGTGCAATACTTATTGGTTCTTTGACTTCCTCATATCTGTGCACTTGATTTTACTTAGAGTAAAGTTTGTTCATACATACTAGTACTATTCCATGGTACTACGTCCCTTTTGCCGGGGGCGCTACATCTTTTATATGGATGTAGGCGGTTCTATAGCAGGTAGCTCTGTCCGCCGATAGTATTACCTTCATTCATCTCCTCAGCAGTCCTGGTGAGCCCCACTTCCTCTCGGGGCCATGTGTAGTCTATGCAATATTCTTTTGTATATTTTGTTCTTTTAAGGTATAGTCAGGGCCTTGTTGCCGGCAAGTTTATATACTCTTCTCCGTATCTTTAGAGGCCCCGTAGACACTGTGTGGGATGTATATGTTTTGGGTAGCAGTTCTAATTATTCGTAATCGTGGTCCCGTATCAGAAATATTGTGTTTAGTTTGTATATTTTGGGATTATCCAATGTTGAATCTTTAAAAGAGGAAAATGGATTCATGTTTGTAAAGTCATACTTTGATTCCATTTGTTATTTCATTTATAAATTTGTATATTATAAACACGGGGTAATGCGTTGGGTTGGAGAGACAATCCAGGTCCGCTTGACCAGGATCATCCGATTAGGCGTCGGTCTCGTCCCTCGATTTTGGGGCATGACAGGGTAGCAATGGTTGAATTGGCATGATGGTGGAAATGATCATTTCCTTCAGCATGTTAAGTTATACAAGTTATTTGTCGTGGTACGTGCGAGACTTGAAGGTCACCGTAATTTGATTTTTTGGAGGCATTTGATCATTATGGCCTGTTATGGATAGATGGATCCCGGAAGAGTTATCTTGGTCTAGACCACAACTTGAGGTTTATATATTCTACGGTTATGGGAATTCAGCCGCGTGTTGCAATGGTTCCCCTGATATGAGTTAATTGAAAGGTTTCTATATGATGGAGTATTTATTCTATTAGTGGTTCCAGAGTTACGATGAAATCCTTGTGCTCTCGCTTAGTGGCATGTTAGGTGTAGTGAGCGGCATGGGAATTGAAAGTTGAGGATCAAAGTTGCGGTTCGGTGTTGGCAAGAATGTCACGAGCTCGAATGAGCAGAAAAGAATTCAGATTTTTAGAGTAGGCTAGTATTATCTTTAGCGTCTGAGAACGTTATTCTGTGTAAGAGGCTTTGTGTACTGATTTACGGAGTCTCTTGATTTGCTTTACAGCATTAGTATGGCCGGTGGTATGGATGTGCAAGCTTTGCTACCTGGTGCGGAGGTTTGTGGGAGCATATCCCACAGGAAGATTATATAAGTGTGACATGTAGTCACTTGATTGATTAAAGATTGAAGCCAAGTATGGAGATTGTGGTACTGTCGCTAATGTGAGAATTTATGCCTGAAGAGCGCTCTATTCATTTGGCTACGAACTGTGGATGTTTGTTCCAGATTGGACAATTGTTCTTATATATCATGGGAAAAAAGGTTAGTGTGCATCCTTGAAAAGGTTATTAGCCCAGTATGGTATGGTCAGAATCGGCTTGAGGTCTATACGTGGATTTAAATATTAATGTGGGCTCTATATCTTGCTGGATATGTTCATTTAAGCTTCGCATTGTTTACGGAGGAATCTTTGGGCCCTGGATGTTATTTATGTCGTCAAATATTCCATGTACTCTCTATTGTGCCATGTGGGTTGTGAGACGGTATGATTACTCGCACTCGTATCGAGATCCCATGTAGTTTGTGGTGTTGTGGGAGCATGATAGATCTCGAGATGCAGGTCATTTATTGCACCTTAGTCGTGCTTGAGTTTTGTAATGTATGGTTCTATCTGTCTCCCCAAGGATGATATTATTCACTTGGCATGCTTGCGCTCGACATTCGGGTATTTCGTAGGTATGAGCATTCTAGCTCGGTAGGTATTTCCTTATAGATTACAATGTTAGGATTGGGTGGCACTCTGCCACGGGTATGTTGTTTGGATCTGGAGGCACACCACCACGGGTATCATGGTTGGATCGGGTTGCATGCTGTAATAATATCATGTGTGGATCGGGTTGCATGCTACAGTAGTTTGATGTTGAGTACAATTCCCTATGTCTATTCTTGTGTGTTCTGTTTCTCATTTTCTGAGGAAGGTTCATAACATCTTTTCGGTTGTTTAATTAGTTTCGTGGGTTGAGTAGTTCTTTCCATTGTTCATTTTCCTTATGTATCACATTCGAGTGTGTGGCATGTTGGCACTTTGTGGCATCATATGAGACTTTTGGAAGTGCTTGAGATAGCTTATTGCATGAACAACTTATATTGGGTGAGATGAGATTATTGGACCTGGGATCAGTGCGATCAGATTATATGAGGCGTATCAACAAGAAAATATCGTTATTTGGATCACAATGGGGTAATGGTCATAGTCAGAAGGAGGGACTCAATGATTTGTAGACTCGGCGATTGGTTATGAAATTCTACACAGCTCTTCCATCATGGCAGTATTGCAAGAGTTGGAACATGACGTATACATGTCATGAGGTATGTTGTAGGCATCGGATTCATAGAATATTAGCTATTATAGTCAGGGGATGTTATTTTGGTCATGTGAATCGTACGCTGCATGGTATGGATTCAGTAAGGGATACAATCATGTTTTGGTGCAGCGTGTAGTGATTTATACAGTGTTCGTGTGTTAGAATCTAGGTTTCATGGAGAAACTCTGGATGTTTAAATTTGGCTCTAAAGCTTGCTAGCTAAAGTAGCTGGAAGGATCTTCACTCTGGCTCGAGCTAATCTACTCAATTAGGTTGTGGAGGCACGGGTAGGTGCACGAGGTTTTAAACTGTAATTTTGTAAAACTCTGGAGTAGCACTTAGTACATTCGAGGACGAACGTCTGTTTAAGTGGGAGAGAATGTAACGACCCGACCGGTCGTTTTGAGCTCTAGTGCGTCGTTTGGCGGTTTGAGGCCTTGAGTAACTTAACTTCAGATATTTATGACTTGTACATGTGATTGGAATTGAATTTCGGGAAGTTCGGAGTTGATTTGGAAAGAATATTCTAATTTCGGAAGCTCTAAGTTGGAGGAATTGACTAAGGTTTTACCTTTAAGTAAACGACCTCAAAATCAATATTTGAAGGTTCCAACACATATTTATGATGATTTTGGACATGGGCATATGTACGGATTGGGTTTTGGATGACCCGGGAGTGTTTCGGCGCCTAATATGGAAAGTTGGCATTTCAGAAGAATTTCAAAAATTTGGGTTGAAGTGTATTTTAATATCATTGACGTCCGTTTGGAATTCCAAGCATGGGAATAGCTCTATACGGTGATTCTGGTCTTGAGAGCACGTCCGGTTGTGGATTTGGAGGTTCGTAGGTCATTTTGGGGTCATTTGGCGAAAATTTGAAGTCGGAGGCTTTTGGAAGTTTGACCGGGAGTGGAATTTTTTATATCAGGGCCGGATTCCTATTCCGGAAGTTGGAGTAGGTCGGTAATGTCAAATGTGACTTGTGTGCAAAATTTTAGGTCAATTGGACGTAATATGATAGGTTTTGGCATCGGATGTGGAAGTTAGAAATTTAATAGTTCATTAGGCTTGAATCGGTGCACAATTCGTATTTTTGATGTTATTTGATATGATTTGAGCTCTTGAGCAGGTCCATTTTATGTTATGGAGCGGGTCAGTATGATTGGACGGGGTCCCGGGGGGCCTCGGGTGTGTTTCAGATGTGTTTGGGTTGTATCGTGCTCTTATTTGATGTTTCAATGTCGTTTATTTGGGCATAAAGGCTACCATATTGAGAAAACAACCTTTATTTGTGATTTTATTGTACCATTAGATATGTATTGTTACTACTGAGCCATAGCAACAAGAATCGTCGAGTTCTGATGTCGTATGGGGGAGTTATCCTCATTTTTGTGTCTGGAAAGATTGTTGGTTTCTAGTGCGGACTTTGATTCTTCAAGAATGCGATGTGTTCCGTGAACGCGAAGAAGGAAATTTTGGTTGAATGTTCAACACCGAGAATTTCTCTTTGCGAATGGGAAGGTTTTCCCTCCAACACGAAGAAGAAAATCACCTAGATAGTGTTTTAAACCGAGAAGTTTAGCATTTTTAGCATATCTTGAGTTCTAGAGCTCCGTTTGAGGTAATGTTTGCCGTGTTGTTCTCGTATCAACAAGGGGGTAAATATCTTACCTTTATTTTTATGTTTCTCCAAGATTATTTTCGTTGGTTATTATTTTTATCCGTGTTTGGATTATAAAAATTGGGATTTTGAGTTCCAAAGTTTAGAAATGGTAAATCCTTCATTTTAGGGTCGATTCATGGATGAAATTCGATATTTTCTTGGATATAGAACAAATGACTTATGGGTAATATTTATTTTCAAAAAATTTTAAAATTCGGGCATGTGGGCCTGAGGATGGTCTTTATTGACTTTTCTAGTGCAGTTGACAATTATTATAAATTGATTTATTATGAGTATTAGAGTATATTTTTATTGGTTTGCACATTGTTTGACAAGGTTTTGAGCGACGAGCACCGATTTGAGGTGTTAGAGTGGCGTTGGAGCCGGAGGTGGAACTTTGGAACGAGGTAAGTCTCCTGTCTAACTCTGTGAGGGGTAAATTACCCCTAGATATTGTATGATGATGCGTGCTACTTGTTGTGGGGGCTACATACGTGCGAGGTGACGAGAGTGCGTATGTAGCTACATTCATGTTACTGTCCATGTAGGATTAGGTTCACACCATGCTATAGTTGTACTATGTGAGCAGTATCTCACTTATTATATTCATCTGTTTTACATTTTCACTTGAGACTAGACTTACTATTGTAGAGACTTCACGAGTTCATGACTAGTCATCGAATAATTTCACTCCTCTTACGGCATGTTTTCGTGATATATATGTTTCATAGAAAGGTTTTTGTTAAAGAAGATACAAGTCACGCGTTTATTCGGGAGTAGGGTAAAGGACCCATCAAAGCCTCTTATTCTAATGGGGTCGGGTTGTTCGCCTCGACATGATTTATGTACCATACTCTTATTGGATCGGGCCGTTCGCCTCGGCAAGATTTATGTACCACACACTTATAGGATCGGATTGTTCGCCTCGACAGGATTTATGTACCATACTCTCATGGGAGCAGGAAGTTCACCTCGCCACGTTAATAGATGCATCTATTGTTCATGCAAAGCTATCTGGTGATCGCAAATGCAATCAAGCATACCTAGGTCCCCCCCTACCCACCCCACCCCATTGCAAAAGCGAACAAAATGTTTGCAAATACGAAATAGTCAGCCCCCATCCCATCTCGCAATTGCGACCCTTTCTTGCAAATGAGAACAATATCTTGCACTTGTGAGACCTGAAGCATAAGTTCGAAAACCAGCAAATCTGAACTCTTGCAAACACTCTGAAACATGTCTGAAACTCACTCGAACTCTCGGGATTCCACCCCAAACATCAACACAAGTGTAAAAACATCACATCAACTCGCTCGCGCAATAAAACCTATGGATAACATAGAGAACGAATCAAACACCAAACATATGAAATTTAAATGAAACTCAATAACGTAAAAAAAAACACAAGCACGCATTCGTTTCCTTTCAAATCTACTCAGAATGACGCTAAACCTTGAAGACAAGTTCTAAATAACAAAACGGACCTATTTCAAATCACAAAACTAACACTCGAGCCCGATAGCCATAGAGTCAAACCACTGTCAAATCAACCTAGGGACCTCCGAATTTAATTATGGGCATACGCCAAGTGCAAAAGCACGATACTAACCTATCGGTGTCATCAAAACACTGTTCTGGGGTCATTTTCAAAAACATCAAACCTCGGACAGTATTTCCAACTTAAACTTTTGAAATGAAAAATATGCTTTCAAATCAATCCTCAATTGCTCGAAAACCGAAATAGATCATGCGCGCAAGTCATAATATACGATATGAAGCCACTCAAAAGCTCGAACCACTTAACGAAACGCTAAAGCTCAAAATGACCGATCGGGTCGTTAAAACTATTTGTTTAATTTACAAGTGAATTCAATATTAGCTTTATTTTCGCTGCATAATATAATCTAACACTAATTGGGTTGGTGATTTCTACTTAATGAGTTTGAATTTTTTAATATTACTATTCAAATTGCGACCTAAAACTTTCTTTTTTTTTTTTTTTAGCTTAAAACGTTGGAGGAGGTTGTCGTAGTTTTTTGCGTGGACATCCCATTATAAGTGGAATATAGTGAACGACAGCTAGATTACGGACCTAACAGAATAATAATAAAAAAAAAAAAGAACATGAAAATATTTTTTAATATTCCCTTTTCCAACATATCAATATGAAATTAAGGGACCTTAATTGACCTTTTTACTTATGAAAATTTAAAAATCATGGTTCAATTTTCGCAATAACAAACATAAGTTAGTCCTGATCTGTCTTGTGAACTATTTCTACCCCATTATTAGGTGTTGGGGGTAGCACACAGACGCACTTGTGCGTGGTCAAGTCGCATTTGGGATGTCCTATGCAGTTGATTGTGCAATCACTATCTTTGGTGCATTTAATCGCTTCATCGCTTGATTGTCCTAATACCGCATAGCTTGATTGTCCCAACAACATTGATATCATTAAATAAGTTATTAAAAAGGAGAAAAAAATATAAAGCTATCATATTCATAATATAAGAAAGACAGACAAATTGTTTCTAAAGTAAAATTCGCTAGTAAGAAAGTTATTTCTTAATGGCATGTAAAAGGAAAACACGACAACGCAATAAATAGAGTATTAATTACGTCACTGTTGTCAATTAAGTGTGACTATAACCTGGTTAAATATGAATTACTACATAAATTATGTGAATAGATCTAAATTACTTACTTAGCAAAATAAGCAAAAATGAGACCAAGAAAATCTTAAGAAATGTTGCCTTCTCATTGTCTTTGAAGGATTTACCAAAGTTTAGAAATGGTAAATCCTTGATTTTAGGGTCGATTCATGGATGAAATTCGATATTTTTTTGGATATAGACCAAATGAGTTATGGGTAATATTTATTTTCAAAAAAGTTTAAAATTCGGGCATGTGGGCCTGAGGATGGTCTTTATTGACTTTTCGAGTGGAGTTGGCAATTATTATAAATTGATTATTATGAGTATAAGTATATTTTTATTGGTTTGCACATTGTTTGACTAGGTTTTGAGCGACGAGCACCGATTTGAGGTGTTAGAGTGGCGTTGGAGCCGGAGGTGGAACTTTGGAACGAGGTAAGTCTCCTGTCTAACTCTGTGAGGGGTAAATTACCCCTAGATGTTGTATGTTGATGCGTGCTACTTGTCGTGGGGGATACATACGTGCGAGGTGACGAGAGCGCTTATGTAGCTACATTCCTGTTACTGTCCGTGTAGGATTAGGTTCACACCATGCTATAGTTGTACTATGTTAGCAGTATCTCACTTATTATATTCATCTGTTTTACATTTTCACTTGAGACTAGACTTGCTATTGTAGAGACTTCACGAGTTCATGACTAGTCATCGAATAATTTCACTCCTCTTACGGCATGTTTTCGTGATATATTTGTTTCATAGAAAGGTTTTTGTTAAAGAAGATACAAGTCACGCGTTTATTCGTGAGTAGGGTAAAGGACCAATCAAAGCCTCTTATTCTAATGGGATTGGGTTGTTCGCCTCGACATGATTTATGTACCACACTCTTATTGGATTGGGTCGTTCGCCTCAGCAATATTTATGTACCACACACTTATAGGATCGGATGTTCGCCTCGACAGGATTTATGTACCATACTCTCATGGGAGCGGGCAGTTCACCTCGCCAGGTTAATAGATGCATCTATGGTTCATGCAAAGCTATCTGGTGATTGCAAATGCAATCAAGCATACCTAGGTCTCCCCCACCCCACCCCACCCCATTGCAAAAGCGAACAAAATGTTTGCAAATGCAAAATAGTCAGCCCCCATCCCATCTCGCAATTGCGACCCTTTCTTGCAAATGAGAACATTATCTCGCACTTGTGAGACTTGAAGCATCAGTTCGAAAACCAGCAAATCTGAACTCTTTCAAACACTCCGAAACATGTCTGAAACTCACTCAAACTCTCGGGGTTCCACCCCAAACATCAACACAAGTGTAAAAATATCACATCAACTCGCTCGCGCGATAAAACCTATGGATAACATAGAGAACGAATGAAACTCAATAATGTAAAAAAAAAACACAAGCACGCAATCGTTTCCTTTTAAATCTACTTTGAATGACGCTAAACCTTGCAGACAAGTTGTAAATAACAAAACGGACCTATTTCAAATCACAAAACTAACACTCGAGCCCGATAGCCATATAGTCAAACCACTGTCAAATCAACCTAGGGACCTCTGAATTCAATTATGGGCATACATCAAGTGCAAAAGCACGATACTAACCTATCGGTGTCATCAAAACACTGTTCTGGGGTCATTTTCAAAAACATCAAACCTAGGTCAGTATTTCCAACTTAAGCTTTTGAAATGAAAAATATGCTTTCAAATCAATCCTGAATTGCTCGAAAATCGAAATAGATCATGCGCACAAGTCATAATATACGATATGAAGCCATTCAAAACCTCGAACCACTTAACGAAACGCTAAAGCTCAAAATGACCGATCGGGTCGTTAAAACTAATTGTTTAATTTACAAGTGAATTCAATATTAGCTTTGTTTCGCTGCATAATATAATCTAACACTAATTGGGTCGGTGATTTCTACTTAATGAGTTTGAATTTTTTAATATTACTATTCAAGTTGCGACATAAAACTTTTTTTTTTATTTATTTATTTTTATTTTAGCCTAAAACGTTGGAGGAGGTTGTCGTAGTTTTTTTGCGTGCACATCCCATTATAAGTGGAATATGGTGAAGGAGAGCTAGATTACGGACCTAACAGAATAATAATAAAAAAAAAAGAGAATATGAAAATATTTTTTAATATTCCCTTTTCCAACATATCAATATGAAATTAAGGGACCTTAATTGACCTTTTTACTTATGAAAATTTAAAAATCATGGTTCAATTTTCGCAATAACAAACATAAGTTAGTCCTGATCTGTCTTGTGAACTCTTTCTACCCCATTATTAGGTGTTGGAGGTAGCACACAGACGCACTTGTGCGTGGTCAAGTCGCATTTGGGATGTCCTATGCAGTTAATTGCGCAATCAATATCTTTGGTGCATTTAATCGCCGCATCGCTTGATTGTCCTAACACTGCATCGCTTGATTGTCCTAACAACATTGATATCATTAAATAAGTTATTAAAAAGGAAAAAAAATATAAAGCTATCATATTCATAATATAAGAAAGACACACAAATTGTTTCTAAAGTAAAAGTTGCTAGTAAGAAAGTTATTTCTTAGGCATGTAAAAGGAAAACATGACAACCAAATGAATAGAGTATTAATTACATCACTGTAGTCAATTAAGTGTGACTATAACCTGGTTAAATATGAATTACTACATAAAATATGTGAATAGATCTGAATTACTTACCTAGCAAAATAAGCAAAAATGAGACCAAGAAAATCTTAAGAAATGTTGCCTTCTCCATTGTTTTCGAAGTATATTGGTAGAACTACTGTAACTATATGACTGGTACTTTTGATGTCTTAACTGTTACTTTAGCAATGTATTTATAGGGACGCAGTGCATCAAATAATCAATTGATGACGCTATAGTAACCAAGATAAATAACTTTAAGTCATTTCCATAAATTAAAGAAATCAAATCTAATACTATGGTAATACAATCTTATTTTGCAGGAATTAGTTTGGAAAGTGAGTCACTTAATTTCCTTTTGGTGTTTGACCAGTAATATAAATTCAGATTCGTTGCTAATAACTTCATTAAAAGCATAAAAAAAAAATTATGTCCTTCTATTTGCCATAATTGGTAAAAAATTATAAAAATTAAATCTAGACTATTTTGACTAAATCTATTGACTCTTTGACGTAAACTACTCATGTACTGTGAGTGTTTGAACTAAAATGACGTTCTTTACTTACTTCTAAAACTTTGTCCAAAGTGAGAGTTCTTTCTAACCGCTAACGGCGTGAACTGCTGATACCACTATTGGCACTTTATGAACCGCTAAAGGTGTTTTGTAATGGCGCTAACAACGCTAAGAGAATTGCTAATGGCATTTTGCGAATCGCTAACAATGCTTTATGAACTACGAGCAGCGTAAATTGCTAATGCCACTTTGTCAATTACTAACGAAGCTTCTTTAACCTCTAATGGAGTTAACACTACTTTATGAGCCGCTAACGACACCTTATGAATCTCTAATAGCTCTTTGTGAACCGCTATTGTGTTTTGTGAACCGCTAATGACATGAAAAACTAACAACATTTTGAAAACCGCTAGCGGTGTTCCATGAGCCGCTAATGCCACTTCATGAACTGCTAAATATAAAAATTACCTTTATGACGTGTTAAGTATGAAAAAACTGTTTTTAGGACGTGTTAAGTACGTAAAAGCTACCTTTAATACGCTTTAAGTATGTAAAAATTGCATTTAAGACGTGTTAAGTACATAAAAACTACCTTTTAAGAAGTGTTAGTACGTGAAACTGCCTTTAAGATGTGTTGAATACGTAAAATTCCCTTTAAAACGTGTTAAGTATGTAAAAAATTGCCTTTAAGACGCATTAAGTGCGTAAAATGGCCTTCAAGATGTGTTAAGAACGTATAAATTATCTTTAAGACGTGTTAAGTACGTAAAATAATTGTCTTTAAGACGCGTTAAGTATGTGAACTCTGGCCCTAAGACGCGTTAAGCGCTTAAAATTCCCTTGAAGATGCATTAAGAATGTATAAATTACCATTAAGGCGCGTTAAGTACGTAAAAACTGCATTTAATTCATTGTACTGCACATTCACGCAACAAGATAGTACATGTTTAAATTCTTTAAGGACACATATTACTTTATCAAAGCCAATTTTTCTTTTTCCTAAATCTATATTTTTCTATCAAATTGAAGGTAAAATCTATTGTGCAAGTAACAAATACAAAAAAGTGAACCATTTCCAATGTCAAAATGAAAAAAGCGAGGGACCTTTATTGATCATTCTTAATTATGACCTCCCCCCCCCCCCCCCCCCCCCCNACCCCTAAAAAAAAAAGAACATAAATCAGTCTTGGTCTCTGTCTCGAACTCTTTCTGGTTCACTAGGATTTGGTGGATGTGAAGGAATTTTGCAGTAGCATCTATGCGTTTTAACGTAACATGTGGGAGCGTCGGTCTCATCTACGCATTTCAATTTTCGAACGCAACCAGCGTCTGTATTGCACGTGAACTGCCCATTGCTTCCTTGTCCTAACACCATTTGACGTTGTTGTATAAGTCGATTAAAAAATAAATAAATAACTAAAATTACCATGGTTCATTAAATAAAAAGAGGTTCAAAAAGATTGCTAAAATTTTCTTTGTACAAATTGCTAGATAAGAAAATATGATTTATCACGTTCTTGTTGCATGACCTAGTGTGATATTCAGAATCAATATTTTAGCTTTCCGGTGTCCTAAGTATCAAGTCCCGAGGGCTTGTGTCCGTCGAAAGCTCCTTTTTTTCTTTTTAGTCTTTCTTTACAATGAACCGATTTATTTGTAAAGTCTCTATTCCTTAGTAATCAAAGTCCAACTTTCTTTTTTATCAAAAAAGTATATGGACCCAATAATGATACTCGGGAGAGGTCGTAGAGATCTATGAAGGACTATCTTTAGCATAAATAGTATGGTAAAAAAAAAATTCAACACAAAATCAATTTTCTCCGTTTTAAAATAAAAAAGAATTGGGCTATATAGTGCAAAAAGAAAACAAATAAGATCGTTGAATATGAATAGTGTCGCGCCCTTTTTCTCGCCAAATTGGGTTTCGACATTGACAACTCTTTTAAAGGAAGGGTTATTAAAAGAGAGAGTCGTCACCTAACAGATTAAGGTGTGCTAGGGCACCTATGTCCAAATGACTCGGGTTTACTAGTTGCGTCACCAAAGATCGGGTAAGGACTCAAATTACCTCGAGGAGAAGGTGTTAGGCACTCCTCGAGGTCCACAATGGTGAGTGCCGACCGAACTCAAATCATGTGAATTAGTCTAAGAGAAAAGAAGAAATTTGGACAAGGAAAGAATTATTTTAATAGAAATAGGGGGTCCTTAGTTTTTTAGCCTAAAGGATCACCCTGTGCAACATAAATAATATTTGTAACTCCCTCAAGACGGGGTGTTACTCATATTATTCAGCGGGCACAGACTATTATCTCCTGCTACTCGATTACTATCTTTAAGCTTTTTACCTAAAGCGCTCTAGTCAATTCTAAGTTGTACCCTATGCGTTCACTACCCATCCCATGCCTATGGTCCAGGAGGCATTTGGACCTCTATTTCAGGGTGGTTCTAGACATTAACTTAGGCTTCTCAAAAGAAAAAATACTAAGTGACAAGCAAAATAGTTAGGACTTTCAAATAGAAACAAATATGAGCTCAAGTTAGCCTCCGCATTTAGATATCAAATGCACGCTTAAACTAGTTAACACCTGACAGATGTTTATTAATTGCAGAATCCTATAGGCATGACATCTATGTGATATTGAATGAACGAGCAGACGATCATGTGCAAAACCAGTTTCTTAATGCAACATTTAGAACCTACAAAGTTTGCCTACTGATTTTAGCATAATACAATTAAGCCTATGAACATGGTATCTAGGTGTTTTACGCGAAAGTAAACAGTGATAGGTCATAGAAACAGATCCAGAATTATTTATTTTAATCCTATAGGCATGTTTTCTAATGAAAGTGACAACACAAGTCATGAATAAGCGGGCAGAAATAAAATTTGAATAGACTCAGGAGTGCATTCCATAATTTGAACAGGTTTACATCCTATAGGCATGATCTCTACAATTTGAACCAGTTTTATATCATATAGCCATGATTTCTACAATTTGAACAGTTTTAGATCCTATAGGCAATATCTCTACAATTTGAACAGTTTTAGATCCTATAAGCATGATCTCTACAATTTGAACAGGACAGTGTGTAACCAGACATTTGCACGCATATTGGACCATACCATTTCCTATAAACATGATTTTTAACATAATATAATGAGGTAACTATGGCAGGATTCTAACATACAACACATATAATAGCATATTGTTAAATCTATAGGCAGGATTTCTAACACATTGCATATGATAACACATTGTTGGACCTATGGGCAGGATTTCTACCCAACTTTTATTGCAAAATAAGAGACCCTTCCCAACTTTACTAACACCACGGAATCGTTATTACAAATCATTATTACATACCAGAATTTAATAAATGAATTACAAAGTAAGTAAAATTATAGGGAGCCTACAACAGGCCCAAATACACCTGGGCAGATTAGGCCTTCAACTCACAATAACTCCAAAATCCATGTTCATAGATACACAATAACCAGTTGTTGAGTGATTCACCCATAAAGATAAGCATACAAAACCCAAATCCCTAGTGTGTTAGAGTTCCCAAGGGCTTCAAGAACCCAGGGCAGTGCTCACACTAGAGAAATTGATCAGAAACACTTCAAGGAAAGACTAGGGACCAGGTCCTAATGTGTCAGAGTTCAAAAAGGTTCCAAATGGATCCCGAGAAGTGCTCATACTAGGGAGGTCAAGGACAGAACCTAAATAGCCTGGGCATTCAGCCAACTAAGAATGAGGATTCAGAAAGGGTAGATAGTAAGGGAATAGGAGATAATCAAATAATGGATTAGGGAATTCACTTAAGGATAGAATCACATATTGAACATATACAAACAAGTAGTAGACATGTTTAAACCAAAGCATACTTAGTCAAGTTTTAGGAATTAGACTCAATCACATGCTAACAAGACAAGTTCATAAGCAAGTTCATAGTAACAACAGAAGATAAAGATTAGAGTAATTGGAAACACTAGGGATCACATTGATTAGTAACATATTGGGACAGGTTAAAAACTAATTAAGGCAGTTACCAGAAGTGTCATAATACAGTAAGAATAGATTCAAACAAGCCATATTGTATACGGTAAAACTGGGGACGCCCGATTTTAAGGCTTCTACAGCATTCCGAGCCTCGACCTTGACTGTGTTGAAGCAGAATATGAAGTTCAACCCCGAGGTGCACTCCTTGAGGAAGCATTCCAAGGGGTCGATACACCTCGATGAAGGGCAAAAATCGAAGACCATAATGGAAAGGCGAGAAATTCCCAAAAGGAACGTGTTTAAAGCTTACCGAGTATGCAAAATAGTACAAGCCCGTATCGTGGCATTAAATGATTGTACCAGCCGTCTCTCTTTGTAATAATTACACATGTACTATGTTGGGATTTCCCCTCAAATATAAAGGGGACCCTTTGTTGACCCAAGTCACTGCATGGTTTTGAAGATTGACAAATGCCTACCCAGTTGATCCAAGTCCATCAGGGCAAACATCTTCAACGAACCAATTGGCACAAGAACCGTACATGCACAGGAGATAAACGTGATCTGTGAATTATCCATGAACTAAGTGGTTGTCTCCTAATGCGAAAAAGTTGAAAATTGATAAGGGGTTAGAGTTCGAGTTCAGGAAGGACAAAAATAAAGGAAGGAAGTTGAGATAAACACAAACTCTTTCACAAAGGAAGAGTTGCATTAGAACTAAACAAGAAAATCTTAACTTCTGGCGCTATATAATGTTGAAGTATTCCTACTGAAGATTATTGTCACAACAGAATTGAAGCAAGAGTTGAAGGCAAAATTACCAGAGAAATTTTGCAAGCAGAATCCTTGTGCGATACAAAGGCTACTGACCAGCTAGAAGAACCAGTTCCATCTGTTTGTCCTTCAAGTCTAGTTGGTTGTAGTAGGTGATTTAATATTGTATCTTTCAGCTTTATTAGAAGCAATTGTAATAGGTACACATTGTTCAAGTTAGAGTTAACTTGAAGCTTGTCGCAATTAGCTAGAGGCTAGGTTGCTACAAAGGGATTAGAGTTAGTCCTTAGGTTTACAAAAGAGTTTATTTTGTAAAGGCTGTTTGGCTCAGAGTTGTAGTGAAGAGTTTGGGAAAATCCTAGTGAGGAGTAGGTCATGGTTTTTTTACCTTTTGAGCCAGGTGTTTTCTACGTAAAAATCTCTGTGTTTTTACTTTACTGCATTTATTATTCCGCACTAGTAGAAGTTGGAACACCAAGAAGAACCAGGTTCTTCTATTGAGACAGCACTCAAAAAATTGGACACCATACAAATCACTCCCCCCCTTCTTGTGTGGTATTGAAGTATAAAACATCAATTGGTATCAGAGAAGGTTATCTTTGAAAAGTCTAACACCTTGGAAAAGATCAAAATGAGTGCACCACCTGGAAACTGGGAGGGTCAATCAACTGCAAGGCCACCACTCTTCAATTACCAGTATTACTCTTGGTGGAAGAACATGATGAAGGACCACCTGATTGGAGAAGACTATGAACTCTGGGACATAGTCACTGATGGTCCTCTAGCTACCATGATAAAGACTGCTGAAGGTGTAGATGTATCAAAGACTAGAGCTGACTGCACTGTTGAGGATCTGAAGAAATGGGAAAAAAATGCAAAGGCCAAGAAGTGGCTAGTGTGTGGACTAGGTCCAGACGAGTATAGCAGAATCCAAAGCTGCACCACTGCCGACGAAATCTAGGATACCTTGCAAGTATCCCATGAAGGAACACCTCAGGTAAAAAGATCAAGAGGTACTCTTCTATACTCACAGTATGAAAACTTCACTATGAAAGAAGGAGAGACAATCTAAGAGATGTACACAAGGTTCACAACCTTGACAAATGAACTTAAGTCTCTTGGTATAGCCATTCTTGAAGAGGACAGGGTAGAGAAGATCCTGACAAGGGTCTTACCAATCTCCTAGGAAAGCAAAATCACTGCTATCCAGGAATCCAAAATATGGAAACCCTCATATTGGATGAACTAAATGGAAACCTTACTGCCTGTGAACTTAGAAGGAAGACAATGAAGATGGATGGTCCAAAGAAAGAGAGGAGTCTAGCACTGAGAATCACTGAGGGAGCAGATCTTGAGGAAGATGAGATGGCCATGATTACCAAAGAATTCAGAAACTTTCTAATAAGGAAGAAGGGCATCTCTAGAGGAGGAAATTACAACAAAGCAAAAGCTCCAGAAAGGGCAACCAACGAGGGATGCTACAAGTGTGGAAAGACTGAACATCTTATCAAGAACTGTCCTCGGTGGGAAGTGGAATGAAAAAATGAGAGATATGAAAGAAGGAACAGGAAGAAGGAACAGGTCCAACCCAAGAAAACCACAACAAAAGCTATGGTTGTTGCTTGAGGGGAAAGTTTAGATGAAGAATCAGAAGATGGTGAGAATGAAGATCAGGAGCTCATGGAAATTGGAGAATCCGAGGAGGAATCACATGAAGAAAAAGAGGTAAGTATCTCCCATCTTAAAAATAAAATAAAGTTCCTATCTAAGGAAAAACTCTTCGAGTTGCTACTTGATTTCATGGATGATTCCGAGGAAACAACCAAAGAGAAGGAACAACGCTCTATAGAATGTGAAATGCTAAAAGCAAAATGCATGAACCTGGAAATCAGACTAAGTGAATCTGAAAAGAAAAACACTGTCTTGTTGAACCAGGTTCATCCACTTGAAACTGAGATTCTAGAACTAAAATCTGAAAACTTAAAGCTAAATCTAGGATCCAATAAAAAGGTTGTTGATCATTACCATATCATGTTAGAAGAAAATGTGAGAAAACTAAAAGATAAGATGTATGCCAAGGATGAACAAATAAGAACTCTTAAAGAAGAACTTGGCAAAGTCAAACATGAATGAGATCGAACATGTAAATGGAATAAATCCTCTGATGCCTTGATATGGCTTCAAGAGAATCATAGTAGCAACCATAGAGGGATTGGCTTTGGGAGTCAATTGCCCAAGTGGGATCCCAAAAGCAAGTATCTCACTCTCCCTGCTAATAAAATATGCACCCACTGTGGTAAGACTGGCCACTACAAAATTGAGTGTACTGCAAAAGAGCAGGCCAGTCGAAGAAATGAGAGTTTTGTTAAAAATAAAAATTGGCTACCGAATTGGGCTAGAAAACGCTTGATTCATCCATTCTCTCATAGAAAAGGACCTAAACTAGTTTGGGTTCTTAAAACTAACCCCTGATTCCTTTTTGTAGGTTCAAGTGAGAGGAGGCAGCCAAATTTGGTATTTGGATAGTGGCTGCTCAAAGCATATGACAGGGAACATGGAACAGTTCATTTAACTTGAAAGCCTCAAAGGAGGAAATGTCTCATTTGGAAACGGAAAGAAAGGTGAAATTATTGGGGTTGCTAAGGTAGGTAAGGATGACACACGTTCCATTGAACATGTGTATCTGATAGATGGCTTGAAATATAGCCTGACCAGTGTGTCACAGCTGTGTGACAGAGGTAACCTGGTTGCCTTTACTTCCACAAAATGTTTTGTGATTAACATGCTTACTGAAAAGATTGTTTTGCAGCGAAAAAGAATGAATAACATCTATGTCATAGACTTGTCCACACTGTCTGAAAATGAACTCACTTGCCTAAATGTGTTGGATAGTGATCGCTTCCCGTGGCACAAAAGACTTGGTCACGCAAGTCTAAATCAGCTAAACAAACTAGTCTCTAAAG